>CAKXZU010000288.1:0-119140 GCA_936014575.1 Bombus lapidarius
ACACACTCTATCAGATTACGTTATATGGTAATGCTACATAACGTTATACGCTATATCGTAATGCTACAATACGTTATACGTTATATCGTAAAGCTTACATAACGTTATACGTTATATCGTAATGCTACATAACGTTAAACGTTATATAGTAATGCTACATAACGGTTATGCGTTATATCGTAATGCTACATAACGTTATACGTTATATCGTAATGCTACATAACGTTATACGTTATATAGTAATGCTACATATCGTTATACGTTATATCGTAATGCTACAATACGTTATACGTTATATCGTAATGCTACATAACGGTATACGTTATATCGTAATGCTACATAACGTTATACGTTATATCGTAATGATACATAACGTTATACGTTATAACGCAATACTATATAACGTTATACGTAATATCGTAATGCTACATAACGTTATACGTTATATCGTAATGCTACATAACGTTATACGTTATAACGTATTACCATATAACGTTATACGTTATATCGTAATGCTACATAACGTTATACGTTATAACGTATTACCATATAACGTTATACGTTATATCGTAATGCTACATAACGTTATACGTTATATCGTAATGCTACATAACGTTATACGTTATATCGTAATGTTACATAACGTTACACGTTATATCGTAATGCTACATAACGTTATACGCTATATCGGTAATGGCTACAATACGTTATACGTTATATCGTAATGGCTACATAACGTTATACGTTATATCGTAATGCTACATAACGTTATACGTTATATAGTAATGCTACATAACGGTTATACGTTATATCGTTATGCTACATAACTTTATACGTTATATCGTAATGCTACATAACGTTATACGTTTATATCGTTATGCTACAAACGTTATACGTTATATCGTAATGCTACATAACGTTATACGTTATAACGTATTACCATATAACGTTATACGTTATATCGTAATGCTACGTAACGTTATACGTTATATCGTTATGATACATAACGTTATACGTTATATCGTAATGCTACATAACGGTTATACGTTATATCGTAATGCTACATAACGTTATACGTTATATCGTAATGCTACATAACGTTATACGTTATATCGTAATGGCTACATAACGTTTATACGTTATATCGTAATGCTACATAACGTTATACGTTATATCGTAATGCTACATAACGTTAAACGTTATATCGTAATGCTACATAACGTTATACGTTATATCGTAATGCTACATAACGTTACACGTTATATCGTAATGCTACATAACGTTATACGTTATATCGTAATGCTACATAACGTTATACGGTATATCGTAATGCTACATAACGTTATACGTTATATCGTAATGCTACATAACGTTAAACGTTATATAGTTAATGCTATATAAAGTTATACGTTATATCGTAATGCTACATAACGTTAAACGTTATATAGTAATGCTAGATAAAGTTATACGTTATATCGGTAATGCTACATAACGTTATACGTTATATCGTAATGCTACATAACGTTATACGTTATATCGTTATGCTACATAACGTTATACGTTATAGCGTAATACTATATATCGTTATACGTTATATCATAATGCTACATTACGTTTATACGTTATATAGTAATGCTACATAACGTTCTACGTTATATCGTAATGCTACATAACGTTATACGTTATATGGTAATGCTACATAACGTTATACGCTATATCGTAATGATACAATACGTTATACGTTATATCGTAAAGCTACATAACGTTATACGTTATATCGTAATGCTACATAACGTTAAACGTTATATAGTAATGCTACATAACGTTATGCGTTATATCGTAATGCTACATAACGTTATACGTTATATCGTAATGCTACATAACGTTATACGTTATATCGTAATGCTACATAACGTTATACGTTATATCGTAATGCTACATAACGTTATACGTTATATCGTAATGCTACATAACGTTATACGTTATATCGTAATGCTACATAACGTTATACGTTATATCGTAATGCTACATAACGTTAAACGTTATATAGTAATGCTATATAAAGTTATACGTTATATCGTAATGCTACATAACGTTAAACGTTATATAGTAATGGCTAGATAAAGGTTATACGTTATATCGTAATGCTACATAATGGTTATACGTTATATCGTAATGCTACATAACGTTATACGTTATATCGTTATGCTACATAACGTTATACGTTATAGCGTAATACTATATATCGTTATACGTTATATCATAATGCTACATTACGTTTATACGTTATATAGTAATGCTACATAACGTTCTACGTTATATCGTAATGCTACATAACGTTATACGTTATATGGTAATGCTACATAACGTTATACGCTATATCGTAATGCTACAATACGTTATACGTTATATCGGTAAAGCTACATAACGTTATACGTTATATCGTAATGCTACATAACGTTAAACGTTATATAGTAATGCTACATAACGTTATGCGTTATATCGTAATGGCTACATAACGTTAGACGTTATATCGGTAATGCTACATAACGTTATACGTTATATCGTAATGCTACATAACGTTATACGTTATATCGTAATGCTACATAACGTTATACGTTATATCGTTATGCTACATAACGTTATACGTTATATCGTAATGCTACATAACGTTATACGTTATAACGTATTACCATATAACGTTATACGTTATATCGTAATGCTACATAACGTTATACGTTATAACGTAATACTAGTATAAAGTTATACGTTATATCGTAATGCTACATAACGGTATACGTTATATCGTAATGCTACATAACGTTATACGTTATATCGTAATGCTACATAACGTTATACGTTATATCGTAATGCTACATAACGTTATACGTTATATCGTAATGCTACATAACGTTATACGTTATATCGTAATGCTACATAACGTTATACGTTATATCGTAATGCTACATAACGGTTATACGCTATATCGTAATGCTACAATACGTTATACGTTATATCGTAATGCTACATAACGTTATACGTTATATCGTAATGCTACATAACGTTATACGTTATATCGTAATGCTACATAACGTTATACGTTATATCGGTAATGCTACATAACGTTATACGTTATATCGTAATGATACATAACGTTACACGTTATAACGTAATGCTACATAACGTTATACGTTATATCGTAATGCTACATAACGTTATACGTTATATCGTAATGCTACGTAACGTTATACGTTATATCGTAATGCTACATAACGTTACACGTTATATCGTAATGCTACATAACGTTATACGTTATATCGTAATGCTACATAACGTTATACGTTATATCGTTAATGCTACATAACGTTATACGTTATATCGTAATGCTACATTATCGTTATACGTTATATCGTAATGCTACATAACGTTATACGTTATATCGTAATGCTACATAACGTTATACGTTATATGGGTAATGCTACATAACGTTACACGTTATATCGTTATGCTACATAACGTTATACGTTATATCGGAATGCTACTTAGCGTTATACGTTATAACGGTATTACCATATAACGTTATACGTTATATCGTATTACCATATAACGTTATACGTTATATCGATTACCATATAACGTTATACGTTTATATCGTAATGCTACATAACGTTATACGTTATATTGTAATGCTGCATAACGTTATACGTTATATCGTAATGCTACATAACGTTATACGCTATATCGTAATGCTACATAACGTTATACGTTATATCGTAATGCTACATAACGGTTATACGTTATATCGTAATGCTACATAACGTTATACGTTATATAGTAATGGCTACATATCGTTATACGTTTTATCGTAAGGCTACAATACGTTATACGTTATATCGTAATGCTACATAACGTTATACGTTATATCGTAATGCTACATAACGTTATACGTTATATCGTAATGATACATAACGTTATACGTTATAACGCAATACTATATAACGTTATACGGTAATATCGTAATGCTACATAACGTTATACGTTATATCGTAATGCTACATAACGTTATACGTTATAACGTATTACCATATAACGTTATACGTTATATCGTAATGCTACATAACGTTATACGTTATAACGTATTACCATATAACGTTATACGTTATATCGTAATGCTACATAACGTTATACGTTATATCGTAATGCTACATAACGTTATACGTTATATCGTAATGCTACATAACGTTACACGTTATATCGTAATGCTACATAACGTTATACGCTATATCGTAATGCTACAATACGTTATACGTTATATCGTAATGGCTACATAACGTTATACGTTATATCGTAATGCTACATAACGTTATACGTTATATAGTAATGGCTACATAACGTTATACGTTATAACGTATTACCATATAACGTTATACGTTATATCGTAATGCTACGTAACGTTATACGTTATATCGTTATGATACATAACGTTATACGTTATATCGTAATGCTACATATCGTTATACGTTATATCGTAATGCTACATAACGTTATGCGATATATAGTAATGGCTACATAACGTTATACGTTATATCGTAATGCTGCGTAACGTTATACGTTATATCGGTTATGCTACATAACGTTATACGTTATATCGTAATGCTACATAACGTTATACGTTATATCGTAATGCTACATAACGTTATACGTTATATCGTAATGCTACATAACGGTTATACGTTATATCGTAATGCTACATAACGTTATACGTGTATATCGTAATGCTACATAACGTTATACGTTATATCGTAATGCTACATAACGTTAAACGTTATATAGTAATGCTATATAAAGTTATACGTTATATCGTAATGCTACATAACGTTAAACGTTATATAGTAATGCTAGATAAAGTTATACGTTATAGCGTAATGCTACATAACGTTATACGTTATATCGTAATGCTACATAACGTTATACGTTATATCGTTATGCTACATAACGTTATACGTTATAGCGTAATACTGTATAACGTTATACGTTATATCGTAATGCTACATAACGTTATACGCTATATCGTAATGCTACAATACGTTATACGTTATATCGTAATGCTACATAACGTTACACGTTATATGGTAATGCTACATAACGTTATACGCGATATCGTATGGCTACAATACGTTATACGTTATATCGTAATGCTACAGTAACGTTATACGTTATATCGTAATGCTACATAACGTTATACGTTATATCGTAATGCTACATAACGTTATACGTTATATCGTAATGCTACATAACGTTATACGTTATATCGTAATGATACATAACGTTACACGTTATAACGTAATGCTACATAACGTTATACGTATATCGTAATGCTACATAACGTTATACGTTATATCGTAATGCTACGTAACGTTATACGTTATATCGTTATGCTACATAACGTTATACGTTATATCGTTATGCTACATAACGTTATACGTTATATCGTAATGCTACATAACGTTATACGTTATATCGTAATGCTACATAACGTTACACGTTATATCGTAATGCTACATAACGTTATACGTTATATCGTAATGCGACATAACGTTATACGTTATATCGTAATGCTACATAACGTTATACGTTATATCGTAATGCTACATAACGTTATACGTTATATCGTAATGCTACATAACGTTATACGTTATAACGTATTACCATATAACGTGTATACGTTATATCGTAATGCTACATAACGTTATACGTTATATCGTAATGCTACATAACGTTATACGTTATATCGTAATGCTACATAACGTTATACGTTATATCGTAATGGCTACATAACGTTATACGTTATATCGTAATGCTACATAACGTTGATACGGTTATATAGTAATGCTACATAACGTTATACGGTTATATCGTAATGCTATATAACGTTATACGTTATATCGTAATGCTACATAACGTTATACGTTATATCGTAATGCTACATAACGTTACACGTTATATCGTAATGCTACATGACGTTATACATTATAACGTATTACCATATAACGTTATACGCTATATCGTAATGCTACATAACGTTATACGTTATGATCGTAATGCTACATAACGTTATACGTTATATCGTAATGCTACATAACGTTATACGTTATATCGTAATGCTACATAACGTTATACGTTATATCGTAATGGCTACATAACGTTATACGTTATATCGTAATGCTACATAACGTTACACGTTATATCGTAATGCTACATAACGTTTATACGTTATATCGTAATGCTACATAACGTTATACGTTATATCGTATTACCATATAACGTTATACGTTATATCGTAATGCTACATAACGATATACGTTATATCGCAATCCTACATAACGTTATACGGTTATATCGGAATGCTACTTAGCGGTATACGTTATAACGTATTACCATATAACGTTTATACGTTATATCGTATTACCATATAACGTTATACGGTTATAACGTAATACTATATAAAGTTATACGTTATATCGTAATGCTACATAACGTTATACGTTATATCGTAATGCTACATAACGGTTATACGTTATATCGTAATGCTACATAACGTTATACGTTATATCGTAATGCTACATAACGTTATACGTTATATGCGTAATGCTACATAACGTTATACGTTATATCGTAATGCTACATAACGTTATACGTTATATCGTAATGCTACATAACGTTATACGTTATAACGTATTACCATATAACGTTATACGTTATATCGTCATGCTACATAACGTTATACGTTATAACGTATTACCATATAACGTTATACGTTATTAGTCGTAATGCTACATAACGAGATACGTTATATCGTAATCCTACATAACGTTATACGTTATATCGTAATGCTACATAACGTTATACGTTATAACGTATTACCATATAACGTTATACGCTATATCGTAATGCTACATAACGTTATACGTTTTATCGTAATGCTACATAACGTTACACGTTACATCGTAATGCTACATAACGTTATACGTTATATCGTAATGCTACATAACGTTATACGTTATATCGTATTACCATATAACGTTATACGTTATATCGTAATGCTACATAACGTTATACGTTATATCGTAATGCTACATAACGTTAAACGTTATATAGAAATGCTACATAACGTTATACGTTATATCGGAATGCTACATAACGTTTAGTACGTTATATCGGAATGCTACTTAGCGTTATACGTTATAACGTATTACCATATAGCGTTATACGTTATATCGTATTACCATATAACGTTATACGTTATATCGTAATGCTGCATAACGTTATACGTTATATCGGTAATGCTACAGAACGTTATACGCTATATCGTAATGCTACATAACGTTATACGTTATAACGTAATACTAGATAAAGTTATACGTTATATCGTAATGCTACATAACGTTATACGTTATATCGTAATGCTACATAACGTAATACGTTATATCGGTAATGCTACATAACGTTATACGTTATATCGTATGCTACATAACGTTATACGTTATATCGTAATGCTACATAACGTTACACGTTATATCGTAATGCTACATAACGTTATACGTTATATCGTAATGCTACATAACGTTATACGTTATATCGTAATGCTACATAACGTTATACGTTATATCGTAATGCTACATAACGTTATACGTTATATGGTAATGCTACATAACGTTACACGTTATATCGTAATGCTACATAACGTTATACGTTATATCGTAATGCTACATAACGTTATACGTTATATCGTATTACCATATAACGGTTATACGTTATATCGTAATGCTACATAACGTGTATACGTTATATCGTAATGCTACATAACGTTAAACGTTATATAGGAAATGCTACATAACGTTATACGTTATATCGTAATGCTACATAACGTTATACGTTATATCGGTAATGCTACATAACGATATACGTTATATCGTAATCCTACATAACGTTATACGTTATATCGGGAATGCTACTTAGCGTTATACGTTATAACGTATTACCATATAGCGTTATACGTTATATCGTATTACCATATAACGTTATACGTTATATCGTAATGCTGCATAACGTTATACGTTATATTGTAATGCTGCATAACGTTATACGTTATATCGTAATGCTACAGAACGTTATACGCTATATCGTAATGCTACATAACGTTATACGTTATAACGTAATACTATATAAAGTTATACGTTATATCGTAATGCTACATAACGTTATACGTTATATCGTAATGCTACATAACGTTATACGTTATATCGTAATGCTACATAACGTTATACGTTATATCGTAATGCAACATAACGTTATACGTTATATCGTAATGCTACATAACGTTATACGTTATATCGTAATGCTACATAACGTTAAACGTTATATAGTAATGCTATATAAAGTGATACGTTATATCGTAATGCTACATAACGTTAAACGTTATATAGTAATGCTAGATAAAGTTATCCGTTATATCGTAATGCTACATAACGTTATACGTTATATCGTAATGCTACATAACGTTATACGTTATATCGTAATGCTACATAACGTTATCGTTATATCGTAGTACCATATAACGTTATACGTTATATCGTAATGCTACATAACGTTATACGTTATATCGTAATGCTGCATAACGTTATACGGTATATCGTAATGCTACATAACGGTTATACGTTATATCGTAATGCTACATAACGTTTAAACGTTATATAGTAATGGCTACATAACGTTATGCGTTATATCGTAATGCTACATAACGTTATACGTTATATCGTAATGCTACATAACGTTATACGTTATATCGTAATGCTACATAACGTTATACGTTATAACGTATTACCATATAACGTTATACGTTATATCGTAATGCTACATAACGTTATACGTTATAACGTATTACCATATAACGTTATACGTTATATCGTAATGCTACATAACGATATACGTTATATCGTAATCCTACATAACGTTATACGTTATATCGTAATGCTACATAACGTTATACGGTATAACGGTATTACCATATAACGTTATACGCTATATCGTAATGCTACATAACGTTATACGTTATATCGTAATGCTACATAACGTTATACGTTATATCGTATGCTACATAACGTTATACGTTATACCGTAATGCTACATAACGTTATACGTTATATGCGTAATGCTACATAACGTTATACGTTATATCGTAATGCTACATAACGTTACACGTTACATCGTAATGCTACATAACGTTATACGTTATATCGTAATGCTACATAACGTTATACGTTATATCGTATTACCATATAACGTTATACGTTATATCGTAATGCTACATAACGTTATACGTTATATCGTAATGCTACATAACGTTAAACGTTATATAGAAATGCTACATAACGTTAAACGTTATATAGAAATGCTACATAACGTTATACGTTATATCGTAATGCTACATAACGTTATACGTTATATCATAATGCTACATAACGTTATACGTTATATCGTAATGCTACATAACGTTATGCGCTATATCGTAATGCTACATAACGTTATACGTTATATCGTAATGCTATATAACGTTATACGTTATATCGGAATGCTACATAACGTTATACGTTATATCGTAATGCTACATAACGTTACACGTTATATCGTAATGCTACATGACGTTATACATTATAACGTATTACCAATAACGTTATACGTTATATCGTAATGCTACATAACGATATACGTTATATCGTAATCCTACATAACGTTATAACGTTATATCGGAATGGCTACTTAGCGGTTAGACGTTTATAACGTATTACCATATAGCGGTATACGTTATATCGTATTACCATATAACGTTATACGTTATATCGTAATGCTGCATAACGTTATACGTTATATTGTAATGCTGCATAACGTTATACGTTATATCGTAATGCTACAGGAACGTTATACGCTATATCGTAATGCTACATAACGTTATACGTTATAACGTAATACTATATAAAGTTATACGTTATATCGTAATGCTACATAACGTTATACGTTATATCGTAATGCTACATAACGTTATACGTTATATCGTAATGCTACATAACGTTATACGTTATATCGTAATGCTACATAACGTTATACGTTATATCGTAATGCTACATAACGTTACACGTTATATCGTAATGCGACATAACGTTATACGTTATATCGTAATGCTACATAACGTTTATACGTTATATCGTAATGCTACATAACGTTATACGTTATATCGTAATGCTACATAACGTTATACGTTATATCGTAATGCTACATAACGTTACACGTTATATCGTAATGCTACATAACGTTATACGTTATATCGTAATGCTACATAACGTTATACGTTATATCGTATTACCATATAACGTTATACGTTATAATCGTAATGCTACATAACGTTATACGTTATATCGTAATGCTACATAACGTTAAACGTTATATAGAAATGCTACATAACGTTATACGTTATATCGTAATGCTACATAACGTTATACGTTATATCATAATGCTACATAACGTTATACGTTATATCGTAATGCTACATAACGTTATGCGCTATATCGTAATGCTACATAACGTTATACGTTATATCGTAATGCTATATAACGTTATACGATATATCGTAATGCTACATAACGTTATACATTATATCGTAATGCTACATAACGTTACACGTTATATCGGTAATGGCTACATGACGCTATACATTATAACGTATTACCATATAACGTTATACGTTATATCGTAATGCTACATAACGATATACGTTATATCGTAATCCTACATAACGTTATACGTTATATCGGAATGCTACTTAGCGTTATACGTTATAACGTATTACCATATAGCGTTATACGTTATATCGTATTACCATATAACGTTATACGTTATATCGTAATGCTGCATAACGTTATACGTTATATTGTAATGCTGCATAACGTTATACGTTATATCGTAATGCTACAGAACGTTATACGCTATATCGTAATGCTCCATAACGTTATACGTTATAACGTAATACTATATAAAGTTATACGTTATATCGTAATGCTACATAACGTTATACGCTATATCGTAATGCTACATAACGGTATACGTTATATCGTAATGCTACATAACGTTATACGTTATATCGTAATGCTACATAACGTTATTACGTTATATCGTAATGCTACATAACGTTATACGTTATATCGGTATTACCATATAACGTTATACGTTATATCGTAATACTATATAAAGTTATACGTATATTCGTAATGCTACATAACGTTATACGTTATATCGGAATGCTACATAACGTTATACGGTTATATCGTAATGGCTACATAACGTTATACGTTATATCGTAATGGCTACATAACGTTATACGTTATATCGTAATGCTACATAACGATATACGTTATATCGTAATCCTACATAACGTTATACGTTATATCGTAATGCTACATAACGGTTATACGTTAGTAACGTATTACCATATAACGTTTATACGCTATATCGTAATGCTACATAACGTTAAACGTTATATAGTAATGCTAGATAAAGTTATACGTTATATCGTAATGCTACATAACGTTATACGTTATATCGTAATGCTACATAACGTTATACGTTATATCGTAATGCTACATAACGATATACGTTATATCGTAATGCGAGATAAAGTTATACGTTATATCGTAATGCTACATAACGTTATACGTTATATCGTAATGCTACATAACGTTATACGTTATATCGTAATGCTACATAACGTTAAACGTTATATAGTAATGCTAGATAAAGTTATACGTTATATCGTAATGCTACATAACGTTATACGTTATATCGTAATGCTACATAACGTTATACGTTATATCGTAATGCTACAGAACGTTATACGTTATATCGTATTACCATATAACGGTTATACGTTATATCGTAATGCTACAGTAACGTTATACGTTATGTCGTAATGCTGCATAACGTGATACTTTATATCGTAATGCTACATAACGTTATACGTTATATCGTAATGCTACATAACGTTAAACGTTATATAGTAATGCTACATAACGTTATGCGTTATATCGTAATGCTACATAACGTTATACGTTATATCGTAATGCTACATAACGTTATACGTTATATCGTAATGCTACATAACGTTATACGTTATATCGTAATGCTACATAACGTTATACGTTATAGTCGTTTTACCATATAACGTTATACGTTATATCGTAATGCTACATAACGTTATACGTTATATCGTAATGCTACATAACGTGAAACGTTATATAGAAATGCTACATAACGTTATACGTTATATCGGTAATGCTACATAACGTTATACGTTACTTCATAATGCTACATAACGTTAGTACGTTATATCGTAATGCTACATAACGTTATGCGCTATATCGTAATGCTACATAACGTTATACGTTATATCGTAATGCTATATAACGTTATACGTTATATCGTAATGCTACATAACGTTATACGTTATATCGTAATGCTACATAACGTTACACGTTATATCGTAATGCTACATGACGTTATACATTATAACGTATTACCATATAACGTTATACGTTATATCGTAATGCTACATAACGATATACGTTATATCGTAATCCTACATAACGTTATACGTTATATCGGAATGCTACTTAGCGTTATACGTTATAACGTATTACCATAGAGCGTTATACGTTATATCGGTATTACCATATAACGTTATACGTTATATCGTAATGCTGCATAACGTTATACGTTATATTGTAATGCTGCATAACGTTATACGTTATATCGTAATGCTACAGAACGTTATACGCTATATCGTAATGCTACATAACGGTATACGTTATAACGTAATACTATATAAAGTTATACGTTATATCGTAATGCTACATAACGTTATACGTTATATCGTAATGCTACATAACGTTATACGTTATATCGTAATGCTACATAACGTTATACGTTATATCGTAATGGCTACATAACGTTATACGTTATATCGTAATGGCTACATAACGTTATACGTTATATCGTAATGCTACATAACGTTAAACGTTATATAGTAATGCTATATAAAGTTATACGTTATATCGTAATGCTACATAACGTTAAACGTTATATAGTAATGCTAGATAAAGTTATACGTTATATCGTAATGCTACATAACGTTATACGTTTATATCGTAATGCTACATAACGTTATACGTTATATCGTAATGCTACATAACGTTATACGTTATATCGGTATTACCATATAACGTTATACGTTATATCGTAATGCTACATAACGTTATACGTTATATCGTAATGCTGCATAACGTTATACGTTATATCGTAATGCTACTTAACGGTTATACGTTAGTATCGTAATGCTACATAACGTTAAACGTTATATAGTAATGGCTACATAACGTTATGCGTTATATCGTAATGCTACATAACGTTATACGTTATATCGTAATGCTACATAACGTTATACGTTATATCGTAATGCTACATAACGTTATACGTATATCGTAATGCTACATAACGTTATACGTTATATCGTATTACCATATAACGTTTATACGTTATATCGTAATGCTACATAACGTTTACGTTATATCGTAATGCTACATAACGTTAAACGTTATATAGAAATGCTACATAACGGTAGACGTTATATCGGTAATGCTACATAACGTTATACGTTATATCATAATGCTACATAACGTTATACGTTATATCGTAATGCTACATAACGTTATGGCGCTATATCGTAATGCCACCATAACGTTATATGTTTATATCGTAATGTTATATAACGTATAACGTTATATAGCATTACGATATAACGTATAACGTTATGTGGCATTACGATTTAGCGCATAACGTTATGTAGCATTACGATATAACGTATAACGTTATGTAGCATTATGATATAACGTATAACGTTATGTAGCATTACGATATAACGTATAACGTTATGTAGCATTTCTATATAACGTTTAACGTTATGTAGCATTACGATATAACGTATAACGTTATGTAGCATTACGATATAACGTATAACGTTATATGGTAATACGATATAACGTATAACGTTATGTAGCATTACGATATAACGTATAACGTTATGTAGCATTACGATATAACGTATAACGTTATGTAGCATTACGATATAACGTATAACGTTATGTAGCATTACGATATAACGCATAACGTTATGTAGCATTACTATATAACGTTTAACGTTATGTAGCATTACGATATAACGTTTAACGTTATGTAGCATTACGATATAACGTATAACGTTATGGCAGCATTACGATATAACGTATAACGTTATGTAGCATTACGATATAACGTATAACGTTATATGGGTAATACGATATAACGTATAACGTTATGGTAGCATTACGATATAACGTATAACGTTATGTAGCATTACGATATAACGTATAACGTTATGTAGCATTACGAGATAACGTATAACTTTATCTAGCATTACTATATAACGTTAACGTTATGTAGCATTACGATATAACGTATAACTTTATATAGCATTACTATATAACGTTTAACGTTATGTAGCATTACGATATAACGTATAACGTTATGTAGCATTACGATATAACGTTATGTAGCATTACGATATAACGTATAACGTTATGTAGCATTACGATATAACGTATAACGTTATGTAGCATTACGATATAACGTATAACGTTATGTAGCATTACGATATAACGGTATAACTTTATATAGTATTACGTTATAACGTATAACGTTATGTAGCATTACGATATAGCGTATAACGTTCTGTAGCATTACGATATAACGTATAACGTTATGCAGCATTACAATAGAACGTATAACGTTATGCAGCATTACGATATAACGTATAACGTTTATATGGTAATACGATATAACGTATAACGCTATATGGTAATACGTTATAACGTATAACGCTAAGTAGCATTCCGATATAACGTATAACGTTATGTAGGATTACGATATAACGTATATCGTTATGTATCATTACGATATAACGTATAACGTTATATGGTAATACGTTATAATGTATAACGTCATGTAGCATTACGATATAACGTGTAACGTTATGTAGCATTACGATATAACGTATAACGTTATGTAGCATTACGATATAACGTATAACGTTATATAGCATTACGATATAACGTATAACGGTTATGTAGCATTACGATATAGCGCATAACGTTATGTAGCATTACGATATAACGTATAACGTTATGTAGCATTATGAAGTAACGTATAACGTTATGTAGCATTACGATATAACGTATAACGTTATGTAGCATTTCTATATAACGTTTAACGTTATGTAGCATTACGATATAACGTATAACGTTATGTAGCATTACGATATAACGTATAACGTTATATGGTAATACGATATAACGGTATAACGTTATGTAGCATTACGATATAACGTATAACGTTATGTAGCATTACGATATAACGTATAACGTTATGTAGCATTACGATATAACGTATAACGTTATGTAGCATTACGATATAACGCATAACGTTATGTAGCATTACTATATAACGTTTAACGTTATGTAGCATTACGATATAACGTATAACGTTATGTAGCATTACGATATAACGTATAACGTTATGCAGCATTACGACATAACGTATAACGTTATGTAGCATTACGATATAACGGTATAACGTTATATGGTAATACGATATAACGTATAACGTTATGTAGCATTACGATATAACGTATAACGTTATGTAGCATTACGATATAACGTATAACGTTATGTAGCATTACGATATAACGTATAACTTTATCTAGCATTACTATATAACGTTTAACGTTATGTAGCATTACGATATAACGTATAACGTTATGTAGCATTACGATATAACGTATAACGTTATGTAGCATTACGATATAACGTATAACTTTATCTAGCATTACGATATAACGTATATCGTTATGTAGCATTACGATATAACGTATAACGTTATGTAGCATTACGATATAACGTATAACGTTATGTAGCATTACGATATAACGTATAACTTTATCTAGCATTACTATATAACGTTTAACGTTATGTAGCATTACGATATAGCGTATAACGTTATATGGTAATACGTTTATAACGTATAACGTTATGTAGCATTACGATATAACGTTACGTTATGTAGGATTACGATATAACGTATATCGTTATGTAGCATTACGATATAACGTATAACGTTATGTAGCATTACGATATAACGTATAACGTTATGTAGCATTACGATATAACGTATAACGTTATGTAGCATTACGATATAACGTATAACGTTATGTAGCATTACGATATAACGTATAACTTTATATAGGTATTACGATATAACGTATAACGTTATATGGTAATACGATATAACGTATAACGTTATGTAGCATTACGATATAACGTATAACGTTATGTAGCATTACGATATAACGTATAACGTTATGTAGCATTACGATATAACGTATAACGTTATGTAGCATTACGATATAGCGTATAACGTGTATGTAGCATTACGATATAACGTATAACTTTATATAGTATTACGTTATAACGTATAACGTTATGGAGCATTACGATATAGCGTATAACGTTCTGTAGCATTACGATATAACGTATAACGTTATGCAGCATTACAATATAACGTATAACGTTATGCAGCATTACGATATAACGTATAACGTTATATGGTAATACGATATAACGTATAACGCTATATGGTAATACGTTATAACGGTATAACGCTAAGTAGCATTCCGATATAACGTATAACGTTATGTAGGATTACGATATAACGTATATCGTTATGTAGCATTACGATATAACGTATAACGTTATATGGGTAATACGTTATAATGTATAGCGTCATGTAGCATTACGATATAACGTGTAACGTTATGTAGCATTACGATATAATGTATAACGTTATGTAGCATTACGATATATCGTATAACGTTATATAGCATTACGATATAACGTATAACGTTATGTAGCATTACGATATAGCGCATAACGTTATGTAGCATTACGATATAACGTATAACGTTATGTAGCATTATGATATAACGTATAACGTTATGTAGCATTACGATATAACGTATAACGTTATGTAGCATTTCTATATAACGTTTAACGTTATGTAGCATTACGATATAACGGTATAACGTTATGTAGCATTACGATATAACGTATAACGTTATATGGGTAATACGATATAACGTATAACGTTATGTAGCATTACGATATAACGTATAACGTTATGTAGCATTACGATATAACGTGTAACGTTATGTAGCATTACGATATAACGTATAACGTTTATGTAGCATTACGATATAACGTATAACGTTATGTAGCATTACGATATAACGTATAACGTTATGTAGCATTACGATATAACGTATAACGTTATGTAGCATTACGATATAACGTGTAACGTTATGTAGCATTACGATATAACGTATAACGTTATGTAGCATTACGATATAACGTATAACGTTATGTAGCATTACGATATAACGTATAACGTTATGTAGCATTACGATATAACGTATAACGTTATGTAGCATTACGATATAACGTATAACTTTATATAGTATTACGTTATAACGTATAACGTTATGTAGCATTACGATATAGCGTATAACGTTCTGTAGCATTACGATATAACGTATAACGTTATGCAGCATTACAATATAACGTATAACGTTATGCAGCATTACGATATAACGTATAACGTTATATGGTAATACGATATAACGTATAACGCTATATGGTAATACGTTATAACGTATAACGCTAAGTAGCATTCCGATATAACGTATAACGTTATGTAGGATTACGATATAACGTATATCGTTATGTAGCATTACGATATAACGTATAACGTTATATGGTAATACGTTATAATGTATAACGTCATGTAGCATTACGATATAACGTGTAACGTTATGTAGCATTACGATATAACGTATAACGTTATGTAGCATTACGATATAACGTATAACGTTATATAGCATTACGATATAACGTATAACGTTATGTAGCATTACGATATAGCGCATAACGTTATGTAGCATTACGATATAACGTATAACGTTATGTAGCATTATGATATAACGTATAACGTTATGTAGCATTACGATATAACGTATAACGTTATGTAGCATTTCTATATAACGTTTAACGTTATGTAGCATTTCTATATAACGTTTAACGTTATGTAGCATTACGATATAACGTATAACGTTATGTAGCATTACGATATAACGTATAACGTTATATGGTAATACGATATAACGTATAACGTTATGTAGCATTACGATATAACGTATAACGTTATGTAGCATTACGATGTAACGTGTAACGTTATGTAGCATTACGATATAACGTATAACGTTATGTAGCATTACGATATAACGTATAACGTTATGTAGCATTACGGTATAACGTATAACGTTATGTAGCATTACGATATAACGTATAACGTTATGTAGCATTACGATATAACGTATAACGTTATGTAGCATTACGATATAGCGTATAACGTTATATGGTAATACGTTATAACGTATAACGTTATGTAGCATTACGATATAACGTATAACGTTATGTAGGATTACGATATAACGTATATCGTTATGTAGCATTACGATATAACGTATAACGTTATATGGTAATACGTTATAACGTATAACGTTATGTAGCATTACGATATAACGTATAACGTTATATGGTAATACGTTATAACGTATAACGTTATGTAGCATTACGATATAACGTATAACGTTATGTAGCATTACGATATAACGTATAACGTTATGTAGCATTACGATATAACGCATAACGTTATGTAGCATTACTATATAACGTTTAACGTTATGTAGCATTACGATATAACGTATAACGTTATGTAGCATTACGATATAACGTATAACGTTATGCAGCATTACGATATAACGTATAACGTTATGTAGCATTACGATATAACGTATAACGTTATATGGTAATACGATATAACGTATAACGTTATGTAGCATTACGATATAACGTATAACGTTATGTAGCATTACGATATAACGTATAACGTTATGTAGCATTACGATATAACGGATAACTTTATCTAGCATTACTATATAACGTTTAACGTTATGTAGCATTACGATATAACGTATAACTTTATATAGCATTACTATATAACGTTTAACGTTATGTAGCATTACGATATAACGTATAACGTTATGTAGCATTACGATATAACGTATAACGTTATGTAGCATTACGATATAACGTATAACGTTATGTAGCATTACGATATAACGTATAACGTTATGTAGCATTACGATATAACGTATAACGTTATGTAGCATTACGATATAACGTATAACTTTATATAGTATTACGTTATAACGTATAACGTTATGTAGCATTACGATATAGCGTATAACGTTCTGTAGCATTACGATATAACGTATAACGTTATGCAGCATTACAATATAACGTATAACGTTATGCAGCATTACGATATAACGTATAACGTTATATGGTAATACGATATAACGTATAACGCTATATGGTAATACGTTATAACGTATAACGCTAAGTAGCATTCCGATATAACGTATAACGTTATGTAGGATTACGATATAACGTATATCGTTATGTAGCATTACGATATAACGTATAACGTTATGTAGCATTACGATATAACGTATAACGTTATGTAGCATTTCTATATAACGTTTAACGTTATGTAGCATTACGATATAACGTATAACGTTATGTAGCATTACGATATAACGTATAACGTTATATGGTAATACGATATAACGTATAACGTTATGTAGCATTACGATATAACGTATAACGTTATGTAGCATTACGATATAACGTGTAACGTTATGTAGCATTACCATATAACGTATAACGTTATGTAGCATTACGATATAACGTATAACGTTATGTAGCATTACGATATAACGTATAACGTTATGTAGCATTACGATATAACGTATAACGTTATGTAGCATTACGATATAACGTGTAACGTTATGTAGCATTACGATATAACGTATAACGTTATGTAGCATTACGATATAACGTATAACGTTATGTAGCATTACGATATAACGTATTACGTTATGTAGCATTACGATATAACGTATAACGTTATGTAGCATTACGATATAACGTATAACTTTATATAGTATTACGTTATAACGTATAACGTTATGTAGCATTACGATATAGCGTATAACGTTCTGTAGCATTACGATATAACGTATAACGTTATGCAGCATTACGATATAACGTATAACGTTATATGGTAATACGATATAACGTATAACGCTATATGGTAATACGTTATAACGTATAACGCTAAGTAGCATTCCGATATAACGTATAACGTTATGTAGCATTACGATATAACGTATAACGTTATGTAGCATTTCTATATAACGTTTAACGTTATGTAGCATTACGATATAACGTATAACGTTATGTAGCATTACGATATAACGTATAACGTTATATGGTAATACGATATAACGTATAACGTTATGTAGCATTACGATATAACGTATAACGTTATGTAGCATTACGATGTAACGTGTAACGTTATGTAGCATTACGATATAACGTATAACGTTATGTAGCATTACGATATAGCGTATAACGTTATATGGTAATACGTTATAACGTATAACGTTATGTAGCATTACGATATAACGTATAACGTTATGTAGGATTACGATATAACGTATATCGTTATGTAGCATTACGATATAACGTATAACGTTATATGGTAATACGTTATAACGTATAACGTTATGTAGCATGACGATATAACGTATAACGTTATATGGTAATACGTTATAACGTATAACGTTATGTAGCATTACGATATAACGTATAACGTTATGTAGCATTACGATATAACGTATAACGTTATGTAGCATTACGATATAACGTATAACGTTATGTAGCATTACGATATAACGTATAACGTTATGTAGCATTACGATATAACGTATAACGTTATGTAGCATTACGATATAACGTATAACGTTATGTAGCATTACGATATAACGTATAACTTTATATAGTATTACGTTATAACGTATAACGTTATATGGTAATACGATATAACGTATAACGTTATATGGTAATACGTTATAACGTATAACGCTAAGTAGCATTCCGATATAACGTATAACGTTATGTAGGATTGCGATATAACGTATATCGTTATGTAGCATTACGATATAACGTATAACGTTATATGGTAATACGATATAACGTATAACGTTATGTAGCATTACGATATAACGTATAACGTTATGTAGCATTACGATATAACGTGTAACGTTATGTAGCATTACGATATAACGTATAACGTTATGTAGCATTACGATATAACGTATAACGTTATGTAGCATTACGATATAACGTATAACGTTATGTAGCATTACGATATAACGTATAACGTTATGTAGCATTACGATATAACGTATAACGTTATGTAGCATTACGATATAGCGTATAACGTTATATGGTAATACGTTATAATGTATAACGTCATGTAGCATTACGATATAACGTGTAACGTTATGTAGCATTACGATATAACGTATAACGTTATGTAGCATTACGATATAACGTATAACGTTATATAGCATTACGATATAACGTATAACGTTATGTAGCATTACTATATAACGTTTAACGTTATGTAGCATTACGATATAACGTATAACGTTATGTAGCATTACGATATAACGTATAACGTTATGTAGCATTACGATATAACGTATAACGTTATGTAGCATTACGATATAACGTATAACGTTATGTAGCATTACGATATAACGTATAACGTTATATGGTAATACGTTATAACGTATAACGTTATGTAGCATTACGATATAACGTATAACGTTATGTAGCATTACGATATAACGTATAACGTTATGTAGCATTACGATATAACGTATAACGTTATGTAGCATTACGATATAACGTATAACGTTATGTAGCATTACGATATAACGTGTAACGTTATGTAGCATTACGATATAACGTATAACGTTATGTAGCATTACGATATAACGTATAACGTTATGTAGCATAACGATATAACGTATAACGTTATGTAGCATAACGATATAACGTATAACGTTACGTAGCATTACGATATAACGTATAACGTTATGTAGCATTACGATATAACGTATAACGTTATGTAGCATTACGTTATAACGTGTAACGTTATGTATCATTACGATATAACGTATAACGTTATGTAGCATTACGATATAACGTATAACGTTATGTAGCATTACGATATAACGTATAACGTTATGTAGCATTACGATATAACGTATAACGTTATGTAGCATTACGATATAACGTATAACGTATTGTAGCATTACGATATAGCGTATAACGTTATGTAGCATTACCATATAACGTGTAACGTTATGTAGCATTACGATATAACGTATAACGTATTGTAGCATTACGATATAGCGTATAACGTTATGTAGCATTACGATATAACGTATAACGTTATACAGTATTACGCTATAACGTATAACGTTATGTAGCATAACGATATAACGTATAACGTTATGTAGCATTACGATATAACGTATAACGTTATGTAGCATTACGATATAACGTATAACTTTATCTAGCATTACTATATAACGTTTAACGTTATGTAGCATTACGATATAACGTATAACTTTATATAGCATTACTATATAACGTTTAACGTTATGTAGCATTACGATATAACGTATAACGTTATGTAGCATTACGATATAACGTATAACGTTATGTAGCATTACGATATAACGTATAACGTTATGTAGCATTACGATATAACGTATAACGTTATGTAGCATTACGATATAACGTATAACGTTATGTAGCATTACGATATAACGTATAACGTTATGTAGCATAACGATATAACGTATAACGTTACGCAGCATTACGATATAACGTATAACGTTATGTAGCATTACTATATATCGCATAACGTTATGTAGCATTACGATATAACGTATAACGATATGTAGCATTACGATATAACGTATAACGTTATGTATCATAACGATATAACGTATAACGTTACGTAGCATTACGATATAACGTATAACGTTATATGGTAATACGTTATAACGTATAACGTTATGTAGCATTACTATATAACGTATAACGTTATGTAGCATTACGATATAACGTATAACGTTATGTAGCATTACGATATAACGTATAACGTATTGTAGCATTACGATATAGCGTATAACGTTATGTAGCATTACGATATAACGTGTAACGTTATGTAGCATTACGATATAACGTATAACGTTATGTAGCATTACGATATAACGTATAACGTTATGTAGCATTACGATATAACGTATAACGTTATATGGTAATACGTTATAACGTATAACGTTATGTAGCATTACGATATAACGTATAACGTTATATGGTAATACGTTATAACGTATAACGTTATGTAGCATTACGATATAACGTATAACGTTATGTAGCATTACGATATTACGTATAACGTTATATAGTATTGCGTTATAACGTATAACGTTATGTATCATTACGATATAACGTATAACGTTATGTAGCATTACGATATAACGTATAACGTTATGTAGCATTACGATATAACGTATAACGTATTGTAGCATTACGATATAACGTATAACGATATGTAGCATTACTATATAACGTATAACGTTATGTAGCATTACGATATAACGTATAACGTTATGTAGCATTACGATATAACGTATAACGTTATGTAGCATTACGATATAGCGTATAACGTTATGTAGCATTACGATATAACGTATAACGTTATGCAGCATTACAATATAACGTATAACGTTATGTAGCATTACGATATAACGTATAACGTTATATGGTAATACGATATAACGTATAACGTTATATGGTAATACGATATAACGTATAACGTTATATGGTAATACGTTATAACGTATAACGCTAAGTAGCATTCCGATATAACGTATAACGTTATGTAGCATAACGATATAACGTGTAACGTTATGTAGCATTACCATATAACGTATAACGTTATGTAGCATTACGATATAACGTATAACGTTATGTAGCATTACGATATAACGTATAACGTTATGTAGCATTACGATATAACGTATAACGTTATGTAGCATTACGATATAACGTATAACGTTATGTAGCATTACGATATAACGTATAACGTTATGTAGCATTACGATATAACGTGTAACGTTATGTAGCATTACGATATAACGTATAACGTTACGTAGCATTACGATATAACGTATAACGTTATGTAGCATTACGATATAACGTATAACGTTATGTAGCATTACGTTATAACGTGTAACGTTATGTATCATTACGATATAACGTATAACGTTATGTAGCATTACGATATAACGTATAACGTTATGTAGCATTACGATATAACGTATAACGTTATGTAGCATTACGATATAACGTATAACGTTATGTAGCATTACGATATAACGTATAACGTATTGTAGCATTACGATATAGCGTATAACGTTATGTAGCATTACGATATAACGTATAACGTTATGTAGCATTACGATATAACGTATAACGTTATGTAGCATTACGATATAACGTATAACGTTATGTAGCATTACGATATAACGTATAACGTTATGTAGCATTACGATATAACGTATAACGTTATGTAGCATTACGATATAACGTATAACGTTATGTAGCATTACGATATAACGTATAACTTTATATAGTATTACGTTATAACGTATAACGTTATGTAGCATTACGATATAACGTATAACGTTATATGGTAATACGTTATAACGTATAACGTTATGTAGCATTACGATATAACGTATAACGTTATGTAGCATAACGATATAACGTATAACGTTATGTAGCATTACGATATAACGTATAACGTTATGTAGCATTACGATATAACGTATAACGTTATGTAGCATTACGATATAACGTATAACGTTATGTAGCATTACGATATAACGCATAACGTTATGTAGCATTACTATATAACGTTTAACGTTATGTAGCATTACGATATAACGTATAACGTTATGTAGCTTTACGATATAACGTATAACGTATTGTAGCATTACGATATAGCGTATAACGTTATGTAGCATTACCATATAACGTATAACGTTATGTAGCATTACGATATAACGTAGAACGTTATGTAGCATTACTATATAACGTATAACGTAATGTAGCATTATGATATAACGTATAACGATATATAGTATTACGCTATAACGTATAACGTTATGTAGCATAACGATATAACGTATAACGTTATGTAGCATTACGATATAACGTATAACATTATGTAGCATTACGATATAACGTATAACTTTATCTAGCATTACTATATAACGTTTAACGTTATGTAGCATTACGATATAACGTATAACTTTATATAGCATTACTATATAACGTTTAACGTTATGTAGCATTACGATATAACGTATAACGTTATGTAGCATTACGATATAACGTATAACGTTATGTAGCATTACGATATAACGTATAACGTTATGTAGCATTACGATATAACGTATAACGTTATGTAGCATTACGATATAACGTATAACGTTATGTAGCATTACGATATAACGTATAACGTTATGTAGCATTACGATATAACGCATAACGTTATGTAGCATTACTATATAACGTTTAACGTTATGTAGCATTACGATATAACGTATAACGTTATGTAGCTTTACGATATAACGTATAACGTATTGTATCATTACGATATAGCGTATAACGTTATGTAGCATTACCATATAACGTATAACGTTATGTAGCATTACGATATAACGTAGAACGTTATGTAGCATTACTATATAACGTATAACGTAATGTAGCATTATGATATAACGTATAACGATATATAGTATTACGCTATAACGTATAACGTTATGTAGCATAACGATATAACGTATAACGTTATGTAGCATTACGATATAACGTATAACGTTATGTAGCATTACGATATAACGTATAACTTTATCTAGCATTACTATATAACGTTTAACGTTATGTAGCATTACGATATAACGTATAACTTTATATAGCATTACTATATAACGTTTAACGTTATGTAGCATTACGATATAACGTATAACGTTATGTAGCATTACGATATAACGTATAACGTTATGTAGCATTACGATATAACGTATAACGTTATGTAGCATTACGATATAACGTGTAACGTTATGTAGCATTACGATATAACGTATAACGTTATGTAGCATTACGATATAACGTTTAACGTTATGTAGCATTACGATATAACGTATAACGTTATGTAGCATTACGATATAACGTATAACGTTATGTAGCATTACGATATAACGTATAACGTTATGTAGCATTACGATATAACGTATAACGTTATGTAGCATTACGATATAACGTATAACGTTATGTAGCATTACGATATAACGTATAACGTTATGTATCATAACGATATAACGTATAACGTTACGTAGCATTACGATATAACGTATAACGTTATATGGTAATACGTTATAACGTATAACGTTATGTAGCATTACGATATAACGTATAACGTTTGTAGCATAACGATATAACGTATAACGTTATGTAGCATTACGATATAACGTATAAAGTTATGTAGCATAACGATATAACGTATAACGTTATGTAGCATTACTATATAACGTATAACGTTATGTAGCATTACGATATAACGTATAACGTTATGTAGCATTACGATATAACGTATAACGTATTGTAGCATTACGATATAGCGTATAACGTTATGTAGCATTACGATATAACGTGTAACGTTATGTAACATTACGATATAACGTATAACGTTATGTAGCATTACGATATAACGTATAACGTTATGTAGCATTACGATATAACGTATAACGTTATATGGTAATACGTTATAACGTATAACGTTATGTAGCATTACGATATAACGTATAACGTTATATGGTAATACGTTATAACGTATAACGTTATGTAGCATTACGATATAACGTATAACGTTATGTAGCATTACGATATTACGTATAACGTTATATAGTATTGCGTTATAACGTATAACGTTATGTATCATTACGATATAACGTATAACGTTATGTAGCATTACGATATAACGTATAACGTTATGTAGCATTACGATATAACGTATAACGTATTGTAGCATTACGATATAACGTATAACGATATGTAGCATTACTATATAACGTATAACGTTATGTAGCATTACGATATAACGTATAACGTTATGTAGCATTACGATATAACGCATAACGTTATGTAGCATTACTATATAACGTTTAACGTTATGTAGCATTACGATATAACGTATAACGTTATGTAGCTTTACGATATAACGTATAACGTATTGTAGCATTACGATATAGCGTATAACGTTATGTAGCATTACCATATAACGTATAACGTTATGTAGCATTACGATATAACGTAGAACGTTATGTAGCATTACTATATAACGTATAACGTAATGTAGCATTATGATATAACGTATAACGATATATAGTATTACGCTATAACGTATAACGTTATGTAGCATAACGATATAACGTATAACGTTATGTAGCATTACGATATAACGTATAACATTATGTAGCATTACGATATAACGGATAACTTTATCTAGCATTACTATATAACGTTTAACGTTATGTAGCATTACGATATAACGTATAACTTTATATAGCATTACTATATAACGTTTAACGTTATGTAGCATTACGATATAACGTATAACGTTATGTAGCATTACGATATAACGTATAACGTTATGTAGCATTACGATATAACGTATAACGTTATGTAGCATTACGATATAACGTATAACGTTATGTAGCATTACGATATAACGTATAACGTTATGTAGCATTACGATATAACGTATAACTTTATATAGTATTACGTTATAACGTATAACGTTATGTAGCATTACGATATAACGTATAACGTTATGTAGCATTACTATATATCGCATAACGTTATGTAGCATTACGATATAACGTATAACGTTATGTAGCATTACGATATAACGTATAACGTTATGTAGCATAACGATATAACGTATAACGTTACGTAGCATTACGATATAACGTATAACGTTATGTAGCATTACGATATAACGTATAACGTTATGTAGCATTACGTTATAACGTGTAACGTTATGTAGCATTACGATATAACGTATAACGTTATGTAGCATTACGATATAACGTTTAACGTTATGTAGCACTACGATATAACGTATAACGTTATGTAGCATTACGATATAACGTATAACGTTATGTAGCATTACGATATAACGTATAACGTTATGTAGCATTGCGATATAACTTATAACGTTATGTAGCATTACGATATAACGTATAACGTTATGTAGCATTACGATATAACGTATAACTTTATATAGTATTACGTTATAACGTATAACGTTATGTAGCATTACGATATAACGTATAACGTTATGTAGCATAACAATATAACGTATAACGTTACGTAGCATTACGATATAACGTATAACGTTATGTAGCATTACGATATAACGTATAACGTTATGTAGCATTACGTTATAACGTGTAACGTTATGTATCATTACGATATAACGTATAACGTTATGTAGCATTACGATATAACGTATAACGTTATGTAGCATTACGATATAACGTATAACGTTATGTAGCATTACGATATAACGTATAACGTTATGTAGCATTACGATATAACGTATAACGTATTGTAGCATTACGATATAGCGTATAACGTTATGTAGCATTACGATATAACGTGTAACGTTATGTAGCATTACGATATAACGTATAACGTATTGTAGCATTACGATATAGCGTATAACGTTATGTAGCATTACGATATAACGTATAACGTTATGTAGCATTACGATATAACGTATAACGTTATGTAGCATTACGATATAACGTATAACGTTATGTAGCATTACGATATAACGTATAACGTTATGTAGCATTACGATATAACGTATAACGTATTGTAGCATTACGATATAGCGTATAACGTTATGTAGCATTACCATATAACGTATAACGTTATGTAGCATTACGATATAACGTAGAACGTTATGTAGCATTACTATATAACGTATAACGTAATGTAGCATTATGATATAACGTATAACGATATATAGTATTACGCTATAACGTATAACGTTATGTAGCATAACGATATAACGTATAACGTTATGTAGCATTACGATATAACGTATAACGTTATGTAGCATTACGATATAACGTATAACTTTATCTAGCATTACTATATAACGTTTAACGTTATGTAGCATTACGATATAACGTATAACTTTATATAGCATTACTATATAACGTTTAACGTTATGTAGCATTACGATATAACGTATAACGTTATGTAGCATTACGATATAACGTATAACGTTATGTAGCATTACGATATAACGTATAACGTTATGTAGCATTACGATATAACGTATAACGTTATGTAGCATTACGATATAACGTATAACGTTATGTAGCATTACGATATAACGTATAACGTTATGTAGCATAACGATATAACGTATAACGTTACGTAGCATTACGATATAACGTATAACGTTATGTAGCATTACTATATATCGCATAACGTTATGTAGCATTACGATATAACGTATAACGTTATGTAGCATTACGATATAACGTATAACGTTATGTATCATAACGATATAACGTATAACGTTACGTAGCATTACGATATAACGTATAACGTTATATGGTAATACGTTATAACGTATAACGTTATGTAGCATTACGATATAACGTAGAACGTTATGTAGCATTACTATATAACGTATAACGTAATGTAGCATTATGATATAACGTATAACGATATATAGTATTACGCTATAACGTATAACGTTATGTAGCATAACGATATAACGTATAACGTTATGTAGCATTACGATATAACGTATAACGTTATGTAGCATTACGATATAACGTATAACTATATCTAGCATTACTATATAACGTTTAACGTTATGTAGCATTACGATATAACGTATAACTTTATATAGCATTACTATATAACGTTTAACGTTATGTAGCATTACGATATAACGTATAACGTTATGTAGCATTACGATATAACGTATAACGTTATGTAGCATTACGATATAACGTATAACGTTATGTAGCATTACGATATAACGTATAACGTTATGTAGCATTACGATATAACGTATAACGTTATGTAGCATTACGATATAACGTATAACGTTATGTAGCATAACGATATAACGTATAACGTTACGTAGCACTACGATATAACGTATAACGTTATGTAGCATTACTATATATCGCATAACGTTATGTAGCATTACGATATAACGTATAACGTTATGTAGCATTACGATATAACGTATAACGTTATGTATCATAACGATATAACGTATAACGTTACGTAGCATTACGATATAATGTATAACGTTATATGGTAATACGTTATAACGTATAACGTTATGTAGCATTACGATATAACGTATAACGTTATGTAGCATAACGATATAACGTATAACGTTATGTAGCATTACGATATAACGTATAAAGTTATGTAGCATAACGATATAACGTATAACGTTATGTAGCATTACTATATAACGTATAACGTTATGTAGCATTACGATATAACGTATAACGTTATGTTGCATTACGATATAACGTATAACGTATTGTAGCATTACGATATAGCGTATAACGTTATGCAGCATTACGATATAACGTGTAACGTTATGTAGCATTACGATATAACGTATAACGTTATGTAGCATTACGATATAACGTATAACGTTATGTAGCATTACGATATAACGTATAACGTTATATGGTAATACGTTATAACGTATAACGTTATGTAGCATTACGATATAACGTATAACGTTATATGGTAATACGTTATAACGTATAACGTTATGTAGCATTACGATATAACGTATAACGTTATGTAGCATTACGATATAACGTATAACGTTATGTAGCATTACGATATAACGTATAACGTTATGCAGCATTACAATATAACGTATAACGTTATGTAGCATTACGATATAACGTATAACGTTATATGGTAATACGATATAACGTATAACGTTATATGGTAATACGTTATAACGTATAACGCTAAGTAGCATTCCGATATAACGTATAACGATATGTAGCATTACTATATAACGTATAACGTTATGTAGCATTACGATATAACGTATAACGTTATGTAGCATTACGATATAACGCATAACGTTATGTAGCATTACGATATAGCGTATAACGTTATGTAGCATTACGATATAACGTATAACGTTATGCGGCATTACAATATAACGTATAACGTTATGTAGCATTACGATATAACGTATAACGTTATATGGTAATACGATATAACGTATAACGTTATATGGTAATACGTTATAACGTATAACGCTAAGTAGCATTCCCATATAACGTATAACGTTATGTAGCATAACGATATAACGTGTAACGTTATGTAGCATTACCATATAACGTATAACGTTATGTAGCATTACGATATAACGTATAACGTTATGTAGCATTACGATATAACGTATAACTTTATGTAGCATTACGATATAACGTATAAAGTTATGTAGCATAACGATATAACGTATAACGTTATGTAGCATTACTATATAACGTATAACGTTATGTAGCATTACGATATAACGTATAACGTATTGTAGCATTACGATATAGCGTATAACGTTATGTAGCATTACGATATAACGTATAACGTTATGTAGCATTACGATATAACGTAGAACGTTATGTGGCATTACTATTAACATATAACGTAATGTAGCATTATGATATAACGTATAACGATATATAGTATTACGCTATAACGTATAACGTTATGTAGCATAACGATATAACGTATAACGTTATGTAGCATTACGATATAACGTATAACGTTATGTAGCATTACGATACAACGTATAACGTTATGTAGCATTACGATATAACGTATAACGTTATGTAGCATTACGTTATAACGTGTAACGTTACGTAGCATTACGATATAACGTATAACGTTATGTAGCATTACGATATAACGTATAACGTTATGTAGCATTACGTTATAACGTGTAACGTTATGTATCATTACGATATAACGTATAACGTTATGTAGCATTACGATATAACGTATAACGTTATGTAGCATTACGATATAACGTATAACGTTATGTAGCATTACGATATAACGTATAACGTTATGTAGCATTACGATATAACGTATAACGTATTGTAGCATTACGATATAGCGTATAACGTTATGTAGCATTACGATATAACGTGTAACGTTATGTAGCATTACGATATAACGTATAACGTATTGTAGCATTACGATATAGCGTATAACGTTATGTAGCATTACGATATAACGTGTAACGTTATGTAGCATTACGATATAACGTATAACGTTATGTAGCATTACGATATAACGTATAACGTTATGTAGCATTACGATATAACGTATAACGTTATGTAGCATTACGATATAACGTATAACGTTATGTAGCATTACGATATAACGTATAACGTTATGTAGCATTACGATATAACGCATAACGTTATGTAGCATTACTATATAACGTTTAACGTTATGTAGCATTACGATATAACGTATAACGTTATGTAGCATTACGATATAACGTATAACGTATTGTAGCATTACGATATAGCGTATAACGTTATGTAGCATTACCATATAACGTATAACGTCATGTAGCATTACGATATAACGTAGAACGTTATGTAGCATTACTATATAACGTATAACGTAATGTAGCATTATGATATAACGTATAACGATATATAGTATTACGATATAACGTAAAACGTTATGTAGCATTACGATATAACGTATAACGTTATATGGTAATACGTTATAACTTATAACGTTATGTAGCATTACGATATAACGTATAACTTTATATAGTATTACGTTATAACGTATAACGTTATGTAGCACTATGATATAACGTATAACGTTATGTAGCATTACGATATAACGTATAACGTTATGTAGCATTACTATATAGCGTATAACGTTATGTAGCATTACGATATAACGTATAACGTTATGTAGCATTACGATATAACGTTGAACGTTATGTAGCATTACTATATAACGTATAACGTAATGTAGCATTACGATATAACGTATAACGTTATGTAGCATTACGATATAACGTATAACGTTATGTAGCATTACGATATAACGTATAACGTTATGTAGCATTACGATATAACGTATAACGTTATGTAGCATTACGATATAACGTATAACGTTATGTAGCATTACGATATAACGTATAACTTTATATAGTATTACGTTATAACGTATAACGTTATGTAGCATTACGATATAACGTATAACGTTATCTAGCATTACTATATATCGCATAACGTTATGTAGCATTACGATATAACGTATAACGTTATGTAGCATTACGATATAACGTATAACGTTATGTAGCATAACGATATAACATATAACGTTACGTAGCATTACGATATAACGTATAACGTTATGTAGCATTACGATATAACGTATAACGTTATGTAGCATTACGTTATAACGTGTAACGTTATGTAGCATTACGATATAATGTATAACGTTATGTAGCATTACGATATAACGTATTACGTTATGTAGCATTACGATATAACGTATAACGTTATATGGTAATACGTTATAACGTATAACGTTATGTAGCATTACGATATAACGTATAACGTTATGTAGCATAACGATATAACGTATAACGTTATGTAGCATAATGATATAACGTATAACGTATTGTAGCATTACGATATAGCGTATAACGTTATGTAGCATTACGATATAACGTATAACGTTATGTAGCATTACGATATAACGTATAACGTTATGTAGCATTACGATATAACGTATAACGTTATGTAGCATTACGATATAACGTATAACGTTATGTAGCATTACGATATAACGTATAACGTATTGTAGCATTACGATATAGCGTATAACGTTATGTAGCATTACGATATAACGTGTAACGTTATATAGCATTACGATATAACGTATAACGTTATGTAGCATTACGATATAACGTATAACGTTATGTAGCATTACGATATAACGTATTACGTTATGTAGCATTACGATATAACGTATAACGTTATATGGTAATACGATATAACGTATAACGTTATATGGTAATACGTTATACCGTATAACGCTAAGTAGCATTCCGATATAACGTATAACGTTATGTAGCATAATGATATAACGTGTAACGTTATGTAGCATTACCATATAACGTATAACGTTATGTAGCATTACGATATAACGTATAACGTTATGTAGCATTACGATATAACGTATAACGTTATGTAGCATTACGATATAACGTATAACGTTATGTAGCATTACGATATAACGTATAACGTTATGTAGCATTACGATATAACGTATAACGTATTGTAGCATTACGATATAGCGTATAACGTTATGTAGCATTACGATATAACGTGTAACGTTATATAGCATTACGATATAACGTATAACGTTATGTAGCATTACGATATAACGTATAACGTTATGTAGCATTACGATATAACGTATAACGTTATGTAGCATAACGATATAACGTGTAACGTTATGTAGCATTACCATATAACGTATAACGTTATGTAGCATTACGATATAACGTATAACGATATGTAGCATTACTATATAACGTATAACGTTATGTAGCATTACGATATAACGTATAACGTTATGTAGCATTACGATATAACGTATAACGTTATGTAGCATTACGATATAGCGTATAACGTTATGTAGCATTACGATATAACGTATAACGTTATGCAGCATTACAATATAACGTATAACGTTATGTAGCATTACGATATAACGTATAACGTTATATGGTAATACGATATAACGTATAACGTTATATGGTAATACGTTATAACGTATAACGCTAAGTAGCATTCCGATATAACGTATAACGTTATGTAGCATAACGATATAACGTGTAACGTTATGTAGCATTACCATATAACGTATAACGTTATGTAGCATTACGATATAACGTATAACGTTATGTAGCATTACGATATAACGTATAACGTTATGTAGCATTACGATATAACGTATAACGTTATGTAGCATTACGATATAACGTATAACGTTATGTAGCATTACGATATAACGTATAACGTATTGTAGCATTACGATATAGCGTATAACGTTATGTAGCATTACGATATAACGTGTAACGTTATGTAGCATTACGATATAACGTATAACGTTATGTAGCATTACTATATAACGTTTAACGTTATGTAGCATTACGATATAACGTATAACGTTATGTAGCATTACGATATAACGTATAACGTATTGTAGCATTACGATATAGCGTATAACGTTATGTAGCATTACGATATAACGTGTAACGTTATGTAGCATTACGATATAACGTATAACGTTATGTAGCATAACGATATAACGTGTAACGTTATGTAGCATTACCATATAACGTATAACGTTATGTAGCATTACGATATAACGTATAACGATATGTAGCATTACTATATAACGTATAACGTTATGTAGCATTACGATATAACGTATAACGTTATGTAGCATTACGATATAACGTATAACGTTATGTAGCATTACGATATAGCGTATAACGTTATGTAGCATTACGATATAACGTATAACGTTATGCAGCATTACAATATAACGTATAACGTTATGTAGCATTACGATATAACGTATAACGTTATATGGTAATACGATATAACGTATAACGTTATATGGTAATACGTTATAACGTATAACGCTAAGTAGCATTCCGATATAACGTATAACGTTATGTAGCATAACGATATAACGTGTAACGTTATGTAGCATTACCATATAACGTATAACGTTATGTAGCATTACGATATAACGTATAACGTTATGTAGCATTACGATATAACGTATAGCGTTATGTAGCATTACGATATAACGTATAACGTTATGTAGCATTACGATATAACGTATAACGTATTGTAGCATTACGATATAGCGTATAACGTTATGTAGCATTACGATATAACGTGTAACGTTATGTAGCATTACGATATAACGTATAACGTTATGTAGCATAACGATATAACGTGTAACGTTATGTAGCATTACCATATAACGTATAACGTTATGTAGCATTACGATATAACGTATAACGATATGTAGCATTACTATATAACGTATAACGTTATGTAGCATTACGATATAACGTATAACGTTATGTAGCATTACGATATAACGTATAACGTTATGTAGCATTACGATATAGCGTATAACGTTATGTAGCATTACGATATAACGTATAACGTTATGCAGCATTACAATATAACGTATAACGTTATGTAGCATTACGATATAACGTATAACGTTATATGGTAATACGATATAACGTATAACGTTATATGGTAATACGTTATAACGTATAACGCTAAGTAGCATTCCGATATAACGTATAACGTTATGTAGCATAACGATATAACGTGTAACGTTATGTAGCATTACCATATAACGTATAACGTTATGTAGCATTACGATATAACGTATAACGTTATGTAGCATTACGATATAACGTATAGCGTTATGTAGCATTACGATATAACGTATAACGTTATGTAGCATTACGATATAACGTATAACGTTATGTAGCATTACGATATAACGTATAACGTATTGTAGCATTACGATATAGCGTATAACGTTATGTAGCATTACGATATAACGTGTAACGTTATGTAGCATTACGATATAACGTATAACGTATTGTAGCATTACGATATAGCGTATAACGTTATGTAGCATTACGATATAACGTGTAACGTTATGTAGCATTACGATATAACGTATAACGTATTGTAGCATTACGATATAGCGTATAACGTTATGTAGCATTACGATATAACGTGTAACGTTATGTAGCATTACGATATAACGTATAACGTTATGTAGCATTACGATATAACGTATAACGATATGTAGCATTACTATATAACGTATAACGTTATGTAGCATTACGATATAACGTATAACGTTATGTAGCATTACGATATAACGTATAACGTTATGTAGCATTACGATATAGCGTATAACGTTATGTAGCATTACGATATAACGTATAACGTTATGCAGCATTACAATATAACGTATAACGTTATGTAGCATTACGATATAACGTATAACGTTATATGGTAATACGATATAACGTATAACGTTATATGGTAATACGTTATAACGTATAACGCTAAGTAGCATTCCGATATAACGTATAACGTTATGTAGCATAACGATATAACGTGTAACGTTATGTAGCATTACCATATAACGTATAACGTTTTGTAGCATTACGATATAACGTATAACGTTATGTAGCATTACGATATAACGTATAGCGTTATGTAGCATTACGATATAACGTATAACGTTATGTAGCATTACGATATAACGTATAACGTTATGTAGCATTACGATATAACGTATAACGTATTGTAGCATTACGATATAGCGTATAACGTTATGTAGCATTACGATATAACGTGTAACGTTATGTAGCATTACGATATAACGTATAACGTATTGTAGCATTACGATATAGCGTATAACGTTATGTAGCATTACGATATAACGTGTAACGTTATGTAGCATTACGATATAACGTATAACGTATTGTAGCATTACGATATAGCGTATAACGTTATGTAGCATTACGATATAACGTGTAACGTTATGTAGCATTACGATATAACGTATAACGTTATGTAGCATTACGATATAACGTATAACGTTAGATGGTAATACGTTATAACGTATAACGTTATGTAGCATTACGATATAACGTATAACGTTATGTAGCATTACGATATAACGTATAACGTTATGTAGCATTACGATATAACGTATAACGTTATGTAGCATTACGATATAACGTATAACGTTATGTAGCATTACGATATAAAGCATAACGTTATGTAGCATTACTATATAACGTTTAACGTTATGTAGCATTACGATACAACGTATAACGTTATGTAGCATTACGATATAACGTATAACGTATTGTAGCATTACGATATAGCGTATAACGTTATGTAGCATTACCATATAACGTATAACGTTATGTAGCATTACGATATAACGTAGAACGTTATGTAGCATTACTATATAACGTATAACGTAATGTAGCATTATGATATAACGTATAACGATATATAGTATTACGATATAACGTAAAACGTTATGTAGCATTACGATATAACGTATAACGTTATATGGTAATACGTTATAACTTATAACGTTATGTAGCATTACGATATAACGTATAACTTTATATAGTATTACGTTATAACGTATAACGTTATGTAGCACTATGATATAACGTATAACGTTATGTAGCATTACGATATAACGTATAACGTTATGTAGCATTACTATATAGCGTATAACGTTATGTAGCATTACGATATAACGTATAACGTTATGTAGCATTACGATATAACGTAGAACGTTATGTAGCATTACTATATAACGTATAACGTAATGTAGCATTACGATATAACGTATAACGTTATGTAGCATTACGATATAACGTATAACGTTATGTAGCATTACGATATAACGTATAACGTTATGTAGCATTACGATATAACGTATAACGTTATGTAGCATTACGATATAACGTATAACGTTATGTAGCATTACGATATAACGTATAACTTTATATAGTATTACGTTATAACGTATAACGTTATGTAGCATTACGATATAACGTATAACGTTATGTAGCATTACTATATATCGCATAACGTTATGTAGCATTACGATATAACGTATAACGTTATGTAGCATTACGATATAACGTATAACGTTATGTAGCATAACGATATAACGTATAACGTTACGTAGCATTACGATATAACGTATAACGTTATGTAGCATTACGATATAACGTATAACGTTATGTAGCATTACGTTATAACGTGTAACGTTATGTAGCATTACGATATAACGTATAACGTTATGTAGCATTACGATATAACGTATTACGTTATGTAGCATTACGATATAACGTATAACGTTATATGGTAATACGTTATAACGTATAACGTTATGTAGCATTACGATATAACGTATAACGTTATGTAGCATAACGATATAACGTATAACGTTATGTAGCATTACGATATAACGTATAAAGTTATGTAGCATAACGATATAACGTATAACGTTATGTAGCATTACTATATAACGTATAACGTTATGTAGCATTACTATATAACGTATAACGTTATGTAGCATTACGATATAACGTATAACGTTATGTAGCATTACGATATAACGTGTAACGTTATGTAGCATTACGATATAACGTATAACGTTATGTAGCATAACGATATAACGTGTAACGTTATGTAGCATTACCATATAACGTATAACGTTATGTAGCATTACGATATAACATATAACGATATGTAGCATTACTATATAACGTATAACGTTATGTAGCATTACGATATAACGTATAACGTTATGTAGCATTACGATATAACGTATAACGTTATGTAGCATTACGATATAGCGTATAACGTTATGTAGCATTACGATATAACGTATAACGTTATGCAGCATTACAATATAACGTATAACGTTATGTAGCATTACGATATAACGTATAACGTTATATGGTAATACGATATAACGTATAACGTTATATGGTAATACGTTATAACGTATAACGCTAAGTAGCATTCCGATATAACGTATAACGTTATGTAGCATAACGATATAACGTGTAACGTTATGTAGCATTACCATATAACGTATAACGTTATGTAGCATTACGATATAACGTATAACGTTATGTAGCATTACGATATAACGTATAACGTTATGTAGCATTACGATATAACGTATAAAGTTATGTAGCATTACTATATAACGTATAACGTTATGTAGCATTACGATATAACGTATAACGTATTGTAGCATTACGATATAGCGTATAACGTTATGTAGCATTACGATATAACGTATAACGTTATGTAGCATTACGATATAACGTAGAACGTTATGTAGCATTACTATATAACGTATAACGTAATGTAGCATTATGATATAACGTATAACGATATATAGTATTACGCTATAACGTATAACGTTATGTAGCATAACGATATAACGTATAACGTTATGTAGCATTACGATATAACGTATAACGTTATGTAGCATTACGATATAACGTATAACGTTATGTAGCATTACGTTATAACGTGTAACGTTATGTAGCATTACGATATAACGTATAACGTTATGTAGCATTACGATATAACGTATAACGTATAACGTTATGTAGCATTACGATATAACGTATAACGTTATGTAGGATTACGATATAACGTATATCGTTATGTAGCATTACGATATAACGTATAACGTTATATGGTAATACGTTATAACGTATAACGTTATGTAGCATTACGATATAACGTATAACGTTATGTCGCATTACGATATAACGTATAACGTTATGTAGCATTACTATATAACGTTTAACGTTATGTAGCATTACGATATAACGTATAACGTTATGTAGCATTACGATATAACGTATAACGTTATATGGTAATACGATATAACGTATAACGTTATGTAGCATTACGATATAACGTATAACGTTATGTAGCATTACGATATAACGTATAACGTTATATGGTAATAGGTTATAACGTATAACGTTATGTATCATTACGATATAACGTATAACGCTATGTAGCATAACGATATAACGTATAACGTTATGTAGCATTACGATATAACGTATAACGTTATGTAGCATTACGATATAACGTATAACGTTATATGGTAATACGTTATAACGTATAACGTTATGTAGCATTACGATATAACGTATAACTTTATATAGTATTACGTTATAACGTATAACGTTATGTAGCACTATGATATAACGTATAACGTTATGTAGCATTACGTTATAACGTATAACGTTATGTAGCATTACGATATAACGTATAACGTTATATGGTAATACGTTATAACGTATAACGTTATGTAGCATTACGATATAACGTATAACTTTATATAGTATTACGTTATAACGTATAACGTTATGTAGCACTATGATATAACGTATAACGTTATGTAGCATTACGTTATAACGTATAACATTGTGTAGTATTACGTTATAACGTATAACGTTATGTATCATTACTATATAGCGTATAACGTTATGTAGCATTACGATATAACGTATAACGTTATGTAGCATTACGATATAACGTATAACGTTATGTAGCATTACGATATAACGTATAACGTTATGTAGCATTACGTTATAACGTGTAACGTTATGTAGCATTACGATATAACGTATAACGTTATGTAGCATTACGATATAACGTATAACGTTATATTGTAATACGTTATAACGTATAACGTTATGTAGCATTACGATATAACGTATAACGTTATGTAGGATTACGATATAACGTATATCGTTATGTAGCATTACGATATAACGTATAACGTTATATGGTAATACGTTATAACGTATAACGTTATGTAGCATTACGATATAACGTATAACGTTATGTCGCATTACGATATAACGTATAACGTTATGTAGCATTACTATATAACGTTTAACGTTATGTAGCATTACGATATAACGTATAACGTTATGTAGCATTACGATATAACGTATAACGTTATGTAGCATTACGATATAACGTATAACGTTATGTAGCATTACGATATAACGTATAACGTTATATGGTAATAGCTTATAACGTATAACGTTATGTATCATTACGATATAACGTATAACGCTATGTAGCATAACGATATAACGTATAACGTTATGTAGCATTACGATATAACGTATAACGTTATGTAGCATTACGATATAACGTATAACGTTATATGGTAATACGTTATAACGTATAACGTTATGTAGCATTACGATATAACGTATAACGTTATGTAGGATTACGATATAATGTATAAGGTTATGTAACATTACGATATAACGTATAACGTTATATGGTAATACGTTATAACGTATAACGTTATGTAGCATTACGATATAACGTATAACGTTATGTAGCATTACGATATAACGTATAACGTTATGTAGCATTACGATATAACGTATAACGTTATATGGTAATACGTTATAACGTATAACGTTATGTAGCATTACGATATAACGTATAACTTTATATAGTATTACGTTATAACGTATAACGTTATGTAGCATTACGATATAACGTATAACGTTATGTAGCATTACGATATAACGTATAACGTTATATAGTATTACGTTATAACGTATAACGTTATATAGTATTACGATATAACGTATAACTTTATATAGAATTACGTTATAACGTATAACGTTATGTAGCACTATGATATAACGTATAACGTTATGTAGCATTACGATATAACGTATAACGTTATGTAGCATTACTATATAGCGTATAACGTTATGTAGCATTACGATATAACGTATAACGTTATATAGTATTACGTTATAACGTATAACGTTATATAGTATTACGTTATAGCGTATAACGTTATGTAGCATAACGATATAACGTATAACGTTATGTAGCATTACGATATAACGTATAACGTTATATGGTAATACGTTATAACGTATAACGTTATGTAGCATTACGATATAACGCATAACTTTATATAGAATTACGTTATAACGTATAACGTTATGTAGCACTATGATATAACGTATAACGTTATGTAGCATTACGTTATAACGTATAACGTTATGTAGCATTACGTTATAACGTATAACGTTATATGGTAATACGTTATAACGTATAACGTTATGTAGCATTACGATATAACGTATAACTTTATATAGAATTACGTTATAACGTATAACGTTATGTAGCACTATGATATAACGTATAACGTTATGTAGCATTACGTTATAACGTATAACGTTATGTAGCATTACGTTATAACGTATAACGTTATGTAGTATTACGTTATAACGTATAACGTTATGTATCATTACTATATAGCGTATAACGTTATGTAGCATTACGATATAACGTATAACGTTATATAGTTTTACGTTATAGCGTATAACGTTTTGTAGCATAACGATATAACGTGTAACGTAATGTAGCATTACGATATAACGTATAACGTTATATAGTATTACGTTATCGCGTATAACGTTATGTAGCATTACGATATAACGTATAACTTTATATAGAATTACGTTATAACGTATAACGTTATGTAGCACTATGATATAACGTATAACGTTATGTAGCATTACGTTATAACGTATAACGTTATGTAGCATTACGTTATAACGTATAACGTTATGTAGTATTACATTATAACGTATAACGTTATGTAGCATAACGATATAACGTATAACGTTATGTAGCATTACGATATAACGTATAACGTTATGTAGCATTACGATATAACGTATAACGTAATATGGTAAAACGATATAACGTATAACGTTATATGGTAATACGTTATAACGTATAACGTTATGTAGCATTACTATATAACGTGTAACGTTATGTAGCATTACGATATAACGTATAACGTTATGTAACATTACGATATAACGTATAACGTTATGTAGCATTACGATATAACGTATAACGTTATGTAGCATTACTATATAACGTATAACGTTATATAGTATTACGTTATAACGTATAATGTTATGTAGCATTACGATATAACGTATAACGTTATGTAGCATAACGATATAACGTATAACGTTATGTAGCATTACGATATAACGTATAACGTTATGTAGCATTACGATATATCGTATAACGTTATGTAGCATTACGATATAACGTATAACGTTATGTAGCATTACGATATAACGTATAACGATATATGGTAATACGTTATAACGTATAACGTTATGTAGCATTACGTTATAACGTATAACGTTATGTAGTGTTACGTTATAACGTATAACGTTATGTAGCATAACGATATAACGTATAACGTTATGTAGCATTACGATATAACGTATAACGGAATGTAGCATTACGATGTAACGTATAACGTTATGTAGCATTACGATATAACGTATAACGTAATGTAGCATTACGATATAACGTATAACGTTATATAGTATTACGTTATCGCGTATAACGTTATGTAGCATTACGATATAACGTATAACGTTATGTAGCATTACGATATAACGTATAACGTTATGTAGCATTACGATATAACGTATAACGTTACGTAGCATTACGATATAACGTATAACGTTATGTAGCATTACTATATAACGTATAACGTTATGTAGCATTACTATATAACGTATAACGTTATGTAGCATTACGATATAACGTATAACGTTATGTAGCATTACGATATAACGTATAACGTTATGTAGCATTACGATATATCGTATAAAGTTATGTAGCATTAAGATATAACGTATAACGTTATGTAGCATTACGATATAACGTATAACGTTATATTATAATACGTTATAACGTATAACGTTATGTAGCATTACGATATAACGTATAACGTTATATGGTAATACGTTATAACGTATAACGTTATGTAGCATTACGATATAACGTATAACGTTATGTCGCATTACGATATAACGTATAACGTTATGTAGCATTACTATATAACGTTTAACGTTATGTAACATTACGATATAATGTATAACGTTATGTAGCATTACGATATAACGTATAACGTTATATGGTAATACGATATAACGTATAACGTTATGTAGCATTACGATATAACGGATAACGTTATGTAGCATTACGATATAACGTATAACGTTGTATGGTAATAGGTTATAACGTATAACGTTATGTAGCATTACGATATAACGTATAACGTTATGTAGCATAACGATATAACGTATAACGTTATGTAGCATTACGATATAACGTATAACGTTATGTAGCATTACGATATAACGTATAACGCTATGTAGCATAACGATATAACGTATAACGTTATATGGTAATACGTTATAACGTATAACGTTATGTAGCATTACGATATAACGTATAACGTTATGTAGGATTACGATATAATGTATAACGTTATGTAACATTACGATATAACGTATAACGTTATATGGTAATACGTTATAACGTATAACGTTATGTAGCATTACGATATAACGTATAACGTTATGTAGCATTACGATATAACGTAAAACGTTATGTAGCATTACGATATAACGTATAACGTTATATGGTAATACGTTATAACTTATAACGTTATGTAGCATTACGATATAACGTATAACTTTATATAGTATTACGTTATAACGTATAACGTTATGTAGCACTATGATATAACGTATAACGTTATGTAGCATTACGATATAACGTATAACGTTATGTAGCATTACTATATAGCGTATAACGTTATGTAGCATTACGATATAACGTATAACGTTATATAGTATTACGTTATAACGTATAACGTTATATAGTATTACGTTATAGCGTATAACGTTATGTAGCATATCGATATAACGTATAACGTTATGTAGCATTACGATATAACGTATAACGTTATGTAGCATTACGATATAACGTATAACGTTATGTAGCATTACGATATAACGTATAACTTTATATAGTATTACGTTATAACGTATAACGTTATGTAGCACTATGATATAACGTATAACGTTATGTAGCATTACATTATAACGTATAACATTGTGTAGCATTACGATATAACGTATAACGTTATGTAGCATTACGATATAACGTATAACGTTATGTAGCATTACGATATAGCGCATAACGTTATGTAGCATTACGATATAACGTATAACGTTATGTAGCATTACGATATAACGTATAACGTTATGTAGCATTACGATATAACGTATAACGTTATATGGTAATACGTTATAACGTATAACGTTATGTAGCATTACGATATAACGTATAACTTTATATAGAATTACGTTATAACGTATAACGTTATGTAGCACTATGACATAACGTATAACGTTTTGTAGCATTACGATATAACGTATAACGTTATGTAGCATTACTATATAGCGTATAACGTTATGTAGCATTACGATATAACGTATAACGTTATATAGTATTACGTTATAACGTATAACGTTATATAGTATTACGTTATAGCGTATAACGTTATGCAGCATAACGATATAACGTATAACGTTAAGTAGCATTACGATATAACGTATAACGTTATATGGTAATACGTTATAACGTATAACGTTATGTAGCATTACGATATAACGTATAACTTTATATAGAATTACGTTATAACGTATAACGTTATGTAGCACTATGATATAACGTATAACGTTATGTAGCATTACGTTATAACGTATAACGTTATGTAGCATTACGTTATAACGTATAACGTTATGTAGTATTACGTTATAACGTATAACGTTATGTAGCATTACGATATAACGTATAACGTTATGTAGCATAACGATATAACGTATAACGTTATGTAGCATTACGATATAACGTATAACGTTATGTAGCATTACGATATATCGTATAACGTTATGTAGCATTACGATATAACGTATAACGTTATGTAGCATTACGATATAACGTATAACGTTATATGGTAATACGTTATAACGTATAACGTTATGTAGCATTACGTTATAACGTATAACGTTATGTAGTATTACGTTATAACGTATAACGTTATGTAGCATAACGATATAACGTATAACGTTATGTAGCATTACGATATATCGTATAACGTTATATAGTATTACGTTATCGCGTATAACGTTATGTAGCATTACGATATAACGTATAACTTTATATAGAATTACGTTATAACGTATAACGTTATGTAGCACTATGATATAACGTATAACGTTATGTAGCATTACGTTATAACGTATAACGTTATGTAGTATTACGTTATAACGTATAACGTTATGTAGCATAACGATATAACGTATAACGTTATGTAGCATTACGTTATAACGTATAACGTTATGTAGTATTACGTTATAACGTATAACGTTATGTAGTATTACGTTATAACGTATAACGTTATGTAGCATAACGATATAACGTATAACGTTATGTAGCATTACGATATAACGTATAACGTTATATAGTATTACGTTATCGCGTATAACGTTATGTAGCATTACGATATAACGTATAACTTTATATAGAATTACGCTATAACGTATAACGTTATGTAGCACTATGATATAACGTATAACGTTATGTAGCATTACGTTATAACGTATATCGTTATATGGTAATACGTTATAACGTATAACGTTATGTAGCATAACGATATAACGTATAACGTTATGTAGCATTACGTTATAACGTATAACGTTATGTAGTATTACGTTATAACGTATAACGTTATGTAGCATAACGATATAACGTATAACGTTATGTAGCATTACGATACAACGTATAACGTTATATGGTAAAACGATATAACGTATAACGTTATATGGTAATACGTTATAACGTATAACGTTATGTAGCATTACTATATAACGTGTAACGTTATGTAGCATTACGATATAACGTATAACGTTATGTAACATTACGATATAACGTATAACGTTATGTAGCATTACGATATAACGTATAACGTTATGTAGCATTACTATATAACGTATAACTTTATATAGTATTACGTTATAACGTATAATGTTATGTAGCATTACGATATAACGTATAACGTCATGTAGCATAACGATATAACGTATAACGTTATGTAGCATTACGATATAACGTATAACGTTATGTAGCATTACGATATATCGTATAACGTTATGTAGCATTACGATATAACGTATAACGTTATGTAGCATTACGATATAACGTATAACGTTATGTAGCATTACGTTATAACGTATAACGTTATGTAGTATTACGTTATAACGTATAACGTTATGTAGCATAACGATATAACGTATAACGTTATGTAGCATTACGATATAACGTATAACGGTATGTAGCATTACAATGTAACGTATAACGTTATGTAGCATTACGTTATAACGTATAACGTTATGTAGCATTACGTTATAACGTATAACGTTATGTAGTATTACGTTATAACGTATAACGTTATGTATCATTACTATATAGCGTATAACGTTATGTAGCATTACGATATAACGTATAACGTTATATAGTTTTACGTTATAGCGTATAACGTTTTGTAGCATAACGATATAACGTGTAACGTAATGTAGCATTACGATATAACGTATAACGTTATATAGTATTACGTTATCGCGTATAACGTTATGTAGCATTACGATATAACGTATAACTTTATATAGAATTACGTTATAACGTATAACGTTATGTAGCATTACGTTATAACGTATAACGTTATGTAGTATTACGTTATAACGTATAACGTTATGTAGCATAACGATATAACGTATAACGTTATGTAGCATTACGATATAACGTATAACGGTATGTAGCATTACGATGTAACGTATAACGTTATGTAGCATTACGATATAACGTATAACGTAATGTAGCATTACGATATAACGTATAACGTTATATAGTATTACGTTATCGCGTATAACGTTATGTAGCATTACGATATAACGTATAACGTTATGTAGCATTACGATATAACGTATAACGTTATGTAGCATTACGATATAACGTATAACGTTACGTAGCATTACGATATAACGTATAACGTTATGTAGCATTACTATATAACGTATAACGTTATGTAGCATTACTATATAACGTATAACGTTATGTAGCATTACGATATAACGTATAACGTTATGTAGCATTACGATATAACGTATAACTTTATATAGAATTACGTTATAACGTATAACGTTATGTAGCACTATGATATAACGTATAACGTTATGTAGCATTACGTTATAACGTATAACGTTATATGGTAATACGTTATAACGTATAACGTTATGTAGCATTACGATATAACGTATAACGTTATGTAGGATTACGATATAACGTATATCGTTATGTAGCATTACGATATAACGTATAACGTTATATGGTAATACGTTATAACGTATAACGTTATGTAGCATTACGATATAACGTATAACGTTATGTCGCATTACGATATAACGTATAACGTTATGTAGCATTACTATATAACGTTTAACGTTATGTAGCATTACGATATAATGTATAACGTTATGTAGCATTACGATATAACGTATAACGTTATGTAGCATTACGATATAACGGATAACGTTATGTAGCATTACGATATAACGTATAACGTTATATGGTAATAGGTTATAACGTATAACGTTATGTAGCATTACGATATAACGTAGTAACGTTATGTAGCATAACGATATAACGTATAACGTTATGTAGCATTACGATATAACGTATAACGTTATGTAGCATTACGATATAACGTATAACGCTATGTAGCATAACGATATAACGTATAACGTTATGTAGCATTACGATATAACGTATAACGTTATGTAGCATTACGATATAACGTATAACGTTATATGGTAATACGTTATAACGTATAACGTTATGTAGCATTACGATATAACGTATAACGTTATGTAGGATTACGATATAATGTATAACGTTATGTAACATTACGATATAACGTATAACGTTATATGGTAATACGTTATAACGTATAACGTTATGTAGCATTACGATATAACGTATAACTTTATATAGTATTACGTTATAACGTATAACGTTATGTAGCACTATGATATAACGTATAACGTTATGTAGCATTACGTTATAACGTATAACATTGTGTAGTATTACGTTATAACGTATAACGTTATGTATCATTACTATATAGCGTATAACGTTATGTAGCATTACGATATAACGTATAACGTTATATGGTAATACGTTATAACTTATAACGTTATGTAGCATTACGATATAACGTATAACTTTATATAGAATTACGTTATAACGTATAACGTTATGTAGCACTATGACATAACGTATAACGTTTTGTAGCATTACGATATAACGTATAACGTTATGTAGCATTACTATATAGCGTATAACGTTATGTAGCATTACGATATAACGTATAACGTTATATAGTATTACGTTATAACGTATAACGTTATATAGTATTACGTTATAGCGTATAACGTTATGCAGCATAACGATATAACGTATAACGTTAAGTAGCATTACGATATAACGTATAACGTTATATGGTAATACGTTATAACGTATAACGTTATGTAGCATTACGATATAACGTATAACTTTATATAGAATTACGTTATAACGTATAACGTTATGTAGCACTATGATATAACGTATAACGTTATGTAGCATTACGTTATAACGTATAACGTTATGTAGCATTACGTTATAACGTATAACGTTATGTAGTATTACGTTATAACGTATAACGTTATGTAGCATTACGATATAACGTATAACGTTATGTAGCATAACGATATAACGTATAACGTTATGTAGCATTACGATATAACGTATAACGTTATGTAGCATTACGATATATCGTATAACGTTATGTAGCATTACGATATAACGCATAACGTTATGTAGCATTACGATATAACGTATAACGTTATATGGTAATACGTTATAACGTATAACGTTATGTAGCATTACGTTATAACGTATAACGTTATGTAGTATTACGTTATAACGTATAACGTTATGTAGCATAACGATATAACGTATAACGTTATGTAGCATTACGATATAACGTATAACGTTATATAGTATTACGTTATCGCGTATAACGTTATGTAGCATTACGATATAACGTATAACTTTATATAGAATTACGTTATAACGTATAACGTTATGTAGCACTATGATATAACGTATAACGTTATGTAGCATTACGTTATAACGTATAACGTTATATGGTAATACGTTATAACGTATAACGTTATGTAGCATTACGTTATAACGTATAACGTTATGTAGTATTACGTTATAACGTATAACGTTATGTAGCATAACGATATAACGTATAACGTTATGTAGCATTACGTTATAACGTATAACGTTATGTAGTATTACGTTATAACGTATAACGTTATGTAGCATAACGATATAACGTATAACGTTATGTAGCATTACGATACAACGTATAACGTTATATGGTAAAACGATATAACGTATAACGTTATATGGTAATACGTTATAACGTATAACGTTATGTAGCATTACTATATAACGTGTAACGTTATGTAGCATTACGATATAACGTATAACGTTATGTAACATTACGATATAACGTATAACGTTATGTAGCATTACGATATAACGTATAACGTTATGTAGCATTACTATATAACGTATAACTTTATATAGTATTACGTTATAACGTATAATGTTATGTAGCATTACGATATAACGTATAACGTTATGTAGCATAACGATATAACGTATAACGTTATGTAACATTACGATATAACGTATAACGTTATGTAGCATTACGATATATCGTATAACGTTATGTAACATTACGATATAACGTATAACGTTATGTAGCATTACGATATAACGTATAACGTTATATGGTAATACGTTATAACGTATAACGTTATGTAGCATTACGTTATAACGTATAACGTTATGTAGTATTACGTTATAACGTATAACGTTATGTAGCATAACGATATAACGTATAACGTTATGTAGCATTACGATATAACGTATAACGGTATGTAGCATTACGATGTAACGTAACACGTTATGTAGCATTACGATATAACGTATAACGTAATGTAGCATTACGATATAACGTATAACGTTATATAGTATTACGTTATCGCGTATAACGTTATGTAGCATTACGATATAACGTATAACGTTATGTAGCATTACGATATAACGTATAACGTTATGTAGCATTACGATATAACGTATAACGTTATGTAGCTTTACGATATAACGTATAACGTTACGTAGCATTACGATATAACGTATAACGTTATGTAGCATTACTATATAACGTGTAACGTTATGTAGCATTACTATATAACGTATAACGTTATGTAGCATTACGATATAACGTATAACGTTATGTAGCATTACGATAAAACGTATAACGTTATGTAGCATTACGATATATCGTATAACGTTATGTAGCAATACGATATAACGTATAACGTTATGTAGCATTACGATATAACGTATAACGTTATATGGTAATACGTTATAACGTATAACGTTATGTAGCATTACGTTATAACGTATAACGTTATGTAGTATTACGTTACAACGTATAACGTTATGTAGCATAACGATATAACGTATAACGTTATGTAGCATTACGATATAACGTATAACGGTATGTAGCATTACGATGTAACGTATAACGTTATGTAGCATTACGATATAACGTATAACGTAATGTAGCATTACGATATAACGTATAACGTTATATAGTATTACGTTATCGCGTATAACGTTATGTAGCATTACGATATAACGTATAACGTTATGTAGCATTACGATATAACGTATAACGTTATGTAGAATTACGATATAACGTATAACGTTACGTAGCATTACGATATAACGTATAACGTTACGTAGCATTTCTATATAACGTATAACGTTATGTAGCATTACTATATAACGTATAACGTTATGTAGCATTACGATATAACGTATAACGTTATGTAGCATTACGATATAACGTATAACGTTATGTAGCATTACGATATAACGTATAACGTTATATGGTAATACGTTATAACGTATAACGTTATGTAGCATTACGTTATAACGTATAACGTTATGTAGTATTACGTTATAACGTATAACGTTATGTAGCATAACGATATAACGTATAACGTTATGTAGCATTACGATATAACGTATAACGGTATGTAGCATTACGATGTAACGTATAACGTTATGTAGCATTACGATATAACGTATAACGTAATGTAGCATTACGATATAACGTATAACGTTATATAGTATTACGTTATCGCGTATAACGTTATGTAGCATTACGATATAACGTATAACGTTATGTAGCATTACGATATAACGTATAACGTTATGTAGCATTACGATATAACGTATAACGTTATGTAACATTACGATATAACGTATAACGTTATGTAGCTTTACGATATAACGTATAACGTTACGTAGCATTACGATATAACGTATAACGTTATGTAGCATTACTATATAACGTGTAACGTTATGTAGCATTACTATATAACGTATAACGTTATGTAGCATTACGATATAACGTATAACGTTATGTAGCATTACGATAAAACGTATAACGTTATGTAGCATTACGATATATCGTATAACGTTATGTAGCAATACGATATAACGTATAACGTTATGTAGCATTACGATATAACGTATAACGTTATATGGTAATACGTTATAACGTATAACGTTATGTAGCATTACGTTATAACGTATAACGTTATGTAGTATTACGTTACAACGTATAACGTTATGTAGCATAACGATATAACGTATAACGTTATGTAGCATTACGATATAACGTATAACGGTATGTAGCATTACGATGTAACGTATAACGTTATGTAGCATTACGATATAACGTATAACGTAATGTAGCATTACGATATAACGTATAACGTTATATAGTATTACGTTATCGCGTATAACGTTATGTAGCATTACGATATAACGTATAACGTTATGTAGCATTACGATATAACGTATAACGTTATGTAGAATTACGATATAACGTATAACGTTACGTAGCATTACGATATAACGTATAACGTTACGTAGCATTTCTATATAACGTATAACGTTATGTAGCATTACTATATAACGTATAACGTTATGTAGCATTACGATATAACGTATAACGTTATGTAGCATTACGATATAACGTATAACGTTATGTAGCATTACGATATAACGTATAACGTTATATGGTAAAAGATATAACGTATAACGTTATATGGTAATACGTTATAACGTATAACGTTATGTAGCATTACTATATAACGTGTAACGTTATGTAGCATTACGATATAACGTATAACGTTATGTAGCATTACGATATAACATATAACGTTATGTAGCATAACGATATAACGTATAACGTTATGTAGGATTACGATATAACGTATAACGTTATGTAGCATTACGATATATCGTATAACGTTATGTAGCATTACGATATAACGTATAACGTTATGTAGCATTACGATATAACGTATAACGTTATATGGTAATACGTTATCGCGTATAACGTTATGTAGCATTACGATATAACGTATAACGTTATGTAGCATTACGATATAACGTATAACGTTATGTAGCATTACGATATAACGTATAACGTTACGTAGCATTACGATATAACGTATAACGTTATGTAGCATTACTATATAACGTATAACGTTATGTAGCATTACTATATAACGTATAACGTTATGTAGCATTACGATATAACGTATAACGTTATGTAGCATAACGATATAACGTATAACGTTATGTAGCATTACGATACAACGTATAACGTTATATGGTAAAACGATATAACGTATAACGTTATATGGTAATACGTTATAACGTATAACGTTATGTAGCATTACTATATAACGTGTAACGTTATGTAGCATTACGATATAACGTATAACGTTATGTAACATTACGATATAACGTATAACGTTATGTAGCATTACGATATAACGTATAACGTTATGTAGCATTACTATATAACGTATAACTTTATATAGTATTACGTTATAACGTATAATGTTATGTAGCATTACGATATAACGTATAACGTTATGTAGCATAACGATATAACGTATAACGTTATGTAGCATTACGATATAACGTATAACGTTATGTAGCATTACGATATATCGTATAACGTTATGTAGCATTACGATATAACGTATAACGTTATGTAGCATTACGATATAACGTATAACGTTATATGGTAATACGTTATAACGTATAACGTTATGTAGCATTACGTTATAACGTATAACGTTATGTAGTATTACGTTATAACGTATAACGTTATGTAGCATAACGATATAACGTATAACGTTATGTAGCATTACGATATAACGTATAACGGTATGTAGCATTACGATGTAACGTATAACGTTATGTAGCATTACGATATAACGTATAACGTAATGTAGCATTACGATATAACGTATAACGTTATATAGTATTACGTTATCGCGTATAACGTTATGTAGCATTACGATATAACGTATAACGTTATGTAGCATTACGATATAACGTATAACGTTATGTAGCATTACGATATAACGTATAACGTTATGTAGCTTTACGATATAACGTATAACGTTACGTAGCATTACGATATAACGTATAACGTTATGTAGCATTACTATATAACGTATAACGTTATGTAGCATTACTATATAACGTATAACGTTATGTAGCATTACGATATAACGTATAACGTTATGTAGCATTACGATAAAACGTATAACGTTATGTAGCATTACGATATATCGTATAACGTTATGTAGCAATACGATATAACGTATAACGTTATGTAGCATTACGATATAACGTATAACGTTATATGGTAATACGTTATAACGTATAACGTTATGTAGCATTACGTTATAACGTATAACGTTATGTAGTATTACGTTATAACGTATAACGTTATGTAGCATAACGATATAACGTATAACGTTATGTAGCATTACGATATAACGTATAACGGTATGTAGCATTACGATGTAACGTATAACGTTATGTAGCATTACGATATAACGTATAACGTAATGTAGCATTACGATATAACGTATAACGTTATATAGTATTACGTTATCGCGTATAACGTTATGTAGCATTACGATATAACGTATAACGTTATGTAGCATTACGATATAACGTATAACGTTATGTAGAATTACGATATAACGTATAACGTTACGTAGCATTACGATATAACGTATAACGTTACGTAGCATTTCTATATAACGTATAACGTTATGTAGCATTACTATATAACGTATAACGCTATGTAGCATTACGATATAACGTATAACGTTATGTAGCATTACGATATAACGTATAACGTTATGTAGCATTACGATATAACGTATAACGTTATATGGTAAAAGATATAACGTATAACGTTATATGGTAATACGTTATAACGTATAACGTTATGTAGCATTACCATATAACGTGTAACGTTATGTAGCATTACGATATAACGTATAACGTTATGTAGCATTACGATATAACATATAACGTTATGTAGCATAACGATATAACGTATAACGTTATGTAGGATTACGATATAACGTATAACGTTATGTAGCATTACGATATATCGTATAACGTTATGTAGCATTACGATATAACGTATAACGTTATGTAGCATTACGATATAACGTATAAGGTTATATGGTAATACGTTATCGCGTATAACGTTATGTAGCATTACGATATAACGTATAACGTTATGTAGCATTACGATATAACGTATAACGTTATGTAGCATTACGATATAACGTATAACGTTACGTAGCATTACGATATAACGTATAACGTTATGTAGCATTACTATATAACGTATAACGTTATGTAGCATTACTATATAACGTATAACGTTATGTAGCATTACGATATAACGTATAACGTTATGTAGCATTACGATATAACGTATAACGTTATGTAGCATTACGATATAACGTATAACGTTATATGGTAATACGTTATAACGTATAATGTTATGTAGCATTACGATATAACGTATAACGTTATGTAGCATAACGATATAACGTATAACGTTATGTAGCATTACTATATAGCGTATAACGTTATGTAGCATTACGATATAACGTATAACGTTATATAGTATTACGTTATAACGTATAACGATATATAGTATTACGTTATAGCGTATAACGTTATGTAGCATAACGATATAACGTATAACGTTATGTAGCATAACGATATAACGTATAACGTTATGTAGCATTACGATATAACGTATAACGTTATGTAGCATTACGATATAACGTATAACGTTATATGGTAATACGTTATAACGTATAACGTTATGTAGCATTACGATATAACGTATAACTTTATATAGTATTACGTTATAACGTATAACGTTATGTAGCACTATGATATAACGTATAACGTTATGTAGCATTACGTTATAACGTATAACATTGTGTAGTATTACGTTATAACGTATAACGTTATGTATCATTACGATATAACGTATAACGTTATGTAGCATTACGATATAACGTATAACGTTATGTAGCATTACGATATAACGTATAACGTTATATAGTATTACGTTATCGCGTATAACGTTATGTAGCATTATGATATAACGTATAACGTTATGTAGCATTACGATATAACGTATAACGTTATGTAGAATTACGATATAACGTATAACGTTACGTAGCATTACTATATAACGTATAACTTTATATAGTATTACGTTATAACGTATAATGTTATGTAGCATTACGATATAACGTATAACGTTATGTAGCATAACGGTATAACGTATAACGTTATGTAGCATTACGATATAACGTATAACGTTATGTAGCATTACGATATATCGTATAACGTTATGTAGCATTACGATATAACGTATAACGTTATGTAGCATTACGATATAACGTATAACGTTATATGGTAATACGTTATAACGTATAACGTTATGTAGCATTACGTTATAACGTATAACGTTATGTAGTATTACGTTATAACGTATAACGTTATGTAGCATAACGATATAACGTATAACGTTATGTAGCATTACGATATAACGTATAACGGTATGTAGCATTACGATGTAACGTATAACGTTATGTAGCATTACGATATAACGTATAACGTAATGTAGCATTACGATATAACGTATAACGTTGTATAGTATTACGTTATCGCGTATAACGTTATGTAGCATTACGATATAACGTATAACGTTATGTAGCATTACGATATAACGTATAACGTTATGTAGCATTACGATATAACGTATAACGTTACGTAGCATTACGATATAACGTATAACGTTATGTAGCATTACTATATAACGTATAACGTTATGTAGCATTACTATATAACGTATAACGTTATGTAGCATTACGATATAACGTATAACGTTATGTAGCATTACGATATAACGTATAACGTTATGTAGCATTACGATATATCGTATAACGTTATGTAGCATTACGATATAACGTATGACGTTATGTAGCATTACGATATAACGTATAACGTTATATGGTAATACGTTATAACGTATAACGTTATGTAGCATTACGTTATAACGTATAACGTTATGTAGTATTACGTTATAACGTATAACGTTATGTAGCATAACGATATAACGTATAACGTTATGTAGCATTACGATATAACATATAACGGTATGTAGCATTACGATGTAACGTATAACGTTATGTAGCATTACGATATAACGTATAACGTAATGTAGCATTACGATATAACGTATAACGTTATATAGTATTACGTTATCGCGTATAACGTTATGTAGCATTACGATATAACGTATAACGTTATGTAGCATTACGATATAACGTATAACGTTATGTAGAATTACGATATAACGTATAACGTTACGTAGCATTACGATATAACGTATAACGTTACGTAGCATTTCTATATAACGTATAACGTTATGTAGCATTACTATATAACGTATAACGTTATGTAGCATTACGATATAACGTATAACGTTATGTAGCATTACGATATAACGTATAACGTTATGTAGCATTACGATATAACGTATAACGTTATATGGTAAAACGATATAACGTATAACGTTATATGGTAATACGTTATAACGTATAACGTTATGTAGCATTACTATATAACGTGTAACGTTATGTAGCATTACGATATAACGTATAACGTTATGTAGCATTACGATATATCGTATAACGTTATGTAGCATTACGATATAACGTATAACGTTATGTAGCATTACGATATAACGTATAACGTTATATGGTAATACGTTATAACGTATAACGTTATGTAGCATTACGATATAACGTATAACGTTATGTAGCATTACGATATAACGTATAACGTTATGTAGCATTACGATATAACGTATAACGTTATGTAGCATTACGATATAACGTATAACGTTATATAGTATTACGTTATAACGTATAACGTTATATAGTATTACGTTATAGCGTATAACGTTATGTAGCATAACGATATAACGTATAACGTTATGTAGCATAACGATATAACGTATAACGTTATGTAGCATTACGATATAACGTATAACGTTATGTAGCATTACGATATAACGTATAACGTTATATGGTAATACGTTATAACGTATAACGTTATGTAGCATTACGATATAACGTATAACTTTATATAGTATTACGTTATAACGTATAACGTTATGTAGCACTATGATATAACGTATAACGTTATGTAGCATTACGTTATAACGTATAACATTGTGTAGCATTACGATATAACGTATAACGTTATATAGTATTACGTTATCGCGTATAACGTTATGTAGCATTACGATATAACGTATAACGTTATGTAGCATTACGATATAACGTATAACGTTATGTAGAATTACGATATAACGTATAACGTTACGTAGCATTACTATATAACGTATAACTTTATATAGTATTACGTTATAACGTATAATGTTATGTAGCATTACGATATAACGTATAACGTTATGTAGCATAACGATATAACGTATAACGTTATGTAGCATTACGATATAACGTATAACGTTATGTAGCATTACGATATATCGTATAACGTTATGTAGCATTACGATATAACGTATAACGTTATGTAGCATTACGATATAACGTATAACGTTATATGGTAATACGTTATAACGTATAACGTTATGTAGCATTACGATATAACGTATAACGGTATGTAGCATTACGATGTAACGTATAACGTTATGTAGCAGTACGATATAACGTATAACGTAATGTAGCATTACGATATAACGTATAACGTTATATAGTATTACGTTATCGCGTATAACGTTATGTAGCATTACGATATAACGTATAACGTTATGTAGCATTACGATATAACGTATAACGTTATGTAGCATTACTATATAACGTATAACGTTATGTAGCATTACGATATAACGTATAACGTTATGTAGCATTACGATATAACGTATAACGTTATGTAGCATTACGATATAACGTATAACGTTATATGGTAAAACGATATAACGTATAACGTTATATGGTAATACGTTATAACGTATAACGTTATGTAGCATTACTATATAACGTGTAACGTTATGTAGCATTACGATATAACGTATAACGTTATGTAGCATTACGATATAACGTATAACGTTATGTAGCATTACGATATAACGTATAACGTTATGTAGCATTACGATATAACGTATAACGTTATATAGTATTACGTTATAACGTATAACGTTATATAGTATTACGTTATAGCATATAACGTTATGTAGCATAACGATATAACGTATAACGTTATGTAGCATAACGATATAACGTATAACGTTATGTAGCATTACGATATAACGTATAACGTTATGTAGCATTACGATATAACGTATAACGTTATATGGTAATACGTTATAACGTATAACGTTATGTAGCATTACGATATAACGTATAACTTTATATAGTATTACGTTATAACGTATAATGTTATGTAGCACTATGATATAACGTATAACGTTATGTAGCATTACGTTATAACGTATAACATTGTGTAGTATTACGTTATAACGTATAACGTTATGTATCATTACGATATAACGTATAACGTTATGTAGCATTACGATATAACGTATAACGTTATGTAGCATTACGATATAACGTATAACGTTATATAGTATTACGTTATCGCGTATAACGTTATGTAGCATTACGATATAACGTATAACGTTATGTAGCATTACGATATAACGTATAACGTTATGTAGAATTACGATATAACGTATAACGTAATGTAACATTACGATATAACGTATAACGTTATGTAGCATTACTATATAGCGTATAACGTTATGTAGCATTACGATATAACGTATAACGTTATATGGTAATACGTTATAACGTATAACGTTATGTAGCATTACGATATAACGTATAACTTTATATAGTATTACGTTATAACGTATAACGTTATGTAGCACTATGGTATAACGTATAACGTTATGTAGCATTACGTTATAACGTATAACGTTATGTAGTATTACGTTATAACGTATAACGTTATGTAGCATTACGTTATAACGTATAACGTTAAGTAGCATTACTATATAACGTATAACGTTATGTAGCATTACGATATAACGTATAACGGTATGTAGCATTACGATGTAACGTATAACGTTATGTAGCATTACGATATAACGTATAACGTAATGTAGCATTACGATATAACGTATAACGTTATATAGTATTACGTTATCGCGTATAACGTTATGTAGCATTACGATATAACGTATAACGTTATGTAGCATTACGATATAACGTATAACGTTATGTAGCATTACGATATAACGTATAACGGTATGTAGCATTACGATGTAACGTATAACGTTATGTAGCAGTACGATATAACGTATAACGTAATGTAGCATTACGATATAACGTATAACGTTATATAGTATTACGTTATCGCGTATAACGTTATGTAGCATTACGATATAACGTATAACGTTATGTAGCATTACGATATAACGTATAACGTTATGTAGCATTACTATATAACGTATAACGTTATGTAGCATTACGATATAACGTATAACGTTATGTAGCATTACGATATAACGTATAACGTTATGTAGCATTACGATATAACGTATAACGTTATATGGTAAAACGATATAACGTATAACGTTATATGGTAATACGTTATAACGTATAACGTTATGTAGCATTACTATATAACGTGTAACGTTATGTAGCATTACGATGTAAAGTATAACGTTATGTAGCATTACGATATAACGTATAACGTTATGTAGCATAACGATATAACGTATAACGTTATGTAGGATTACGATATAACGTATAACGTTATGTAGCATTACGATATATCGTATAACGTTATGTAGCATTACGATATAACGTATAACGTTATGTAGCATTACGATATAACGTATAACGTTATATGGTAATACGTTATAACGTATAACGTTATGTAGCATTACGATATAACGTATAACGTTATGTAGCATTACGATATAACGTATAACGTTATGTAGCATTACGATATAACGTATAACGTTATATTGTAATACGTTATAACGTATAACGTTATGTAGCATTACGATATAACGTATAACGTTATGTAGGATTACGATATAACGTATATCGTTATGTAGCATTACGATATAACGTATAACGTTATATGGTAATACGTTATAACGTATAACGTTATGTAGCATTACGATATAACGTATAACGTTATGTCGCATTACGATATAACGTATAACGTTATGTAGCATTACTATATAACGTTTAACGTTATGTAGCATTACGATATAACGTATAACGTTATGTAGCATTACGATATAACGTATAACGTTATATGGTAATACGATATAACGTATAACGTTATGTAGCATTACGATATAACGTATAACGTTATGTAGCATTACGATATAACGTATAACGTTATATGGTAATAGGTTATAACGTATAACGTTATGTAGCATTACGATATAACGTATAACGTTATGTAGCATAACGATATAACGTATAACGTTATGTAGCATTACGATATAACGTATAACGTTATGTAGCATTACGATATAACGTATAACGCTATGTAGCATAACGATATAACGTATAACGTTATGTAGCATTACGATATAACGTATAACGTTATGTAGCATTACGATATAACGTAAAACGTTATGTAGCATTACGATATAACGTATAACGTTATAAGGTAATACGTTATAACGTATAACGTTTTGTAGCATTACGATATAACGTATAACGTTATGTAGCATTACGATATAACGTAAAACGTTATGTAGCATTACGATATAACGTATAACGTTATATGGTAATACGTTGTAACTTATAACGTTATGTAGCATTACGATATAACGTATAACTTTATATAGTATTACGTTATAACGTATAACGTTATGTAGCACTATGATATAACGTATAACGTTATGTAGCATTACGATATAACGTATAACGTTATGTAGCATTACTATATAGCGTATAACGTTATGTAGCATTACGATATAACGTATAACGTTATATAGTATTACGTTATAACGTATAACGTTATATAGTATTACGTTATAGCGTATAACGTTATGTAGCATAACGATATAACGTATAACGTTATGTAGCATAACGATATAACGTATAACGTTATGTAGCATTACGATATAACGTATAACGTTATGTAGCATTACGATATAACGTATAACGTTATATGGTAATACGTTATAACGTATAACGTTATGTAGCATTACGATATAACATATAACGTTATGTAGGATTACGATATAATGTATAACGTTATGTAACATTACGATATAACGTATAACGTTATGTAGCATTACTATATAGCGTATAACGTTATGTAGCATTACGATATAACGTATAACGTTATATGGTAATACGTTATAACGTATAACGTTATGTAGCATTACGATATAACGTATAACTTTATATAGTATTACGTTATAACGTATAACGTTATGTAGCACTATGGTATAACGTATAACGTTATGTAGCATTACGTTATAACGTATAACGTTATGTAGTATTACGTTATAACGTATAACGTTATGTAGCATTACTATATAACGTATAACGTTAAGTAGCATTACTATATAACGTATAACGTTATGTAGCATTACAATATAACGTATAACGTTATGTAGCATTACGATATAACGTATAACGTTATATAGTATTACGTTATAACGTATAACGTTATATAGTATTACGTTATAGCGTATAACGTTATGTAGCATAACGATATAACGTATAACGTTAAATGGTAATACGTTATAACGTATAACGTTATGTAGCATTACGATATAACGTATAACGTTATGTAGGATTACGATATAATGTATAACGTTATGTAGCATTACGATATATCGTATAACGTTATGTAGCATTACGATATAACGTATAACGTTATGTAGCATTACGATATAACGTATAACGTTATATGGTAATACGTTATAACGTATAACGTTATGTAGCATTACGATATAACGTATAACGTTATGTAGCATTACGATATAACGTATAACGTTATGTAGCATTACGATATAACGTATAACGTTATATTGTAATACGTTATAACGTATAACGTTATGTAGCATTACGATATAACGTATAACGTTATGTAGGATTACGATATAACGTATATCGTTATGTAGCATTACGATATAACGTATAACGTTATATGGTAATACGTTATAACGTATAACGTTATGTAGCATTACGATATAACGTATAACGTTATGTCGCATTACGATATAACGTATAACGTTATGTAGCATTACTATATAACGTTTAACGTTATGTAGCATTACGATATAACGTATAACGTTATGTAGCATTACGATATAACGTATAACGTTATATGGTAATACGATATAACGTATAACGTTATGTAGCATTACGATATAACGTATAACGTTATGTAGCATTACGATATAACGTATAACGTTATATGGTAATAGGTTATAACGTATAACGTTATGTAGCATTACGATATAACGTATAACGTTATGTAGCATAACGATATAACGTATAACGTTATGTAGCATTACGATATAACGTATAACGTTATGTAGCATTACGATATAACGTATAACGCTATGTAGCATAACGATATAACGTATAACGTTATGTAGCATTACGATATAACGTATAACGTTATGTAGCATTACGATATAACGTATAACGTTATATGGTAATACGTTATAACGTATAACGTTATGTAGCATTACGATATAACGTATAACGTTATGTAGGATTACGATATAATGTATAACGTTATGTAACATTACGATATAACGTATAACGTTATATGGTAATACGTTATAACGTATAACGTTTTGTAGCATTACGATATAACGTATAACGTTATGTAGCATTACGATATAACGTATAACGTTATGTAGCATTACTATATAGCGTATAACGTTATGTAGCATTACGATATAACGTATAACGTTATATAGTATTACGTTATAACGTATAACGTTATATAGTATTACGTTATAGCGTATAACGTTATGTAGCATAACGATATAACGTATAACGTTATGTAGCATAACGATATAACGTATAACGTTATGTAGCATTACGATATAACGTATAACGTTATGTAGCATTACGATATAACGTATAACGTTATATGGTAATACGTTATAACGTATAACGTTATGTAGCATTACGATATAACGTATAACGTTATGTAGGATTACGATATAATGTATAACGTTATGTAACATTACGATATAACGTATAACGTTATGTAGCATTACTATATAGCGTATAACGTTATGTAGCATTACGATATAACGTATAACGTTATATGGTAATACGTTATAACGTATAACGTTATGTAGCATTACGATATAACGTATAACTTTATATAGTATTACGTTATAACGTATAACGTTATGTAGCACTATGGTATAACGTATAACGTTATGTAGCATTACGTTATAACGTATAACGTTATGTAGTATTACGTTATAACGTATAACGTTATGTAGCATTACTATATAACGTATAACGTTAAGTAGCATTACTATATAACGTATAACGTTATGTAGCATTACAATATAACGTATAACGTTATGTAGCATTACGATATAACGTATAACGTTATATAGTATTACGTTATAACGTATAACGTTATATAGTATTACGTTATAGCGTATAACGTTATGTAGCATAACGATATAACGTATAACGTTAAATGGTAATACGTTATAACGTATAACGTTATGTAGCATTACGATATAACGTATAACTTTATATAGAATTACGTTATAACGTATAACGTTATGTAGCACTATGATATAACGTATAACGTTATGTAGCATTACGATATAACGTATAACGTTATGTAGCATTACTATATAGCGTATAACGTTATGTAGCATTACGATATAACGTATAACGTTATATAGTATTACGTTATAACGTATAACGTTATATAGTATTACGTTATAGCGTATAACGTTATGTAGCATAACGATATAACGTATAACGTTATGTAGCATTACGATATAACGTATAACGTTATGTAGCATTACGATATAACGTATAACGTTATATGGTAATACGTTATAACGTATAACGTTATGTAGCATTACGATATAACGTATAACGTTATGTAGTATTACGTTATAACGTATAACGTTATGTAGCATAACGATATAACGTATAACGTTATGTAGCATTACGATATAACGTATAACGTTATGTAGTATTACGTTATAACGTATAACGTTATGTAGCATAACGATATAACGTATAACGTTATGTAGCATTACGATATAACGTATAACGGTATGTAGCATTACGATGTAACGTATAACGTTATGTAGCATTACGATATAACGTATAACGTAATGTAGCATTACGATATAACGTATAACGTTATATAGTATTACGTTATCGCGTATAACGTTATGTAGCATTACGATATAACGTATAACGTTATGTAGCATTACGATATAACGTATAACGTTATGTAGCATTACGATATAACGTATAACGTTACGTAGCATTACGATATAACGTATAACGTTATGTAGCAATACTATATAACGTATAACGTTATGTAGCATTACTATATAACGTATAACGTTATGTAGCATTACGATATAACGTATAACGCTTTGTAGCATTACGATATAACGTACAACGTTATGTAGCATTACGATATATCGTATAACGTTATGTAGCATTACGATATAACGTATAACGTTATGTAGCATTACGATATAACGTATAACGTTATATTATAATACGTTATAACGTATAACGTTATGTAGCATTACGATATAACGTATAACGTTATGTAGGATTACGATATAACGTATATCGTTATGTAGCATTACGATATAACGTATAACGTTATATGGTAATACGATATAACGTATAACGTTATGTAGCATTACGATATAACGGATAACGTTATGTAGCATTACGATATAACGTATAACGTTATGTAGCATTACTATATAACGTTTAACGTTATGTAGCATTACGATATAATGTATAACGTTATGTAGCATTACGATATAACGTATAACGTTATATGGTAATACGATATAACGTATAACGTTATGTAGCATTACGATATAACGGATAACGTTATGTAGCATTACGATATAACGTATAACGTTATATGGTAATAGGTTATAACGTATAACGTTATGTAGCATTACGATATAACGTATAACGTTATGTAGCATAACGATATAACGTATAACGTTATGTAGCATTACGATATAACGTATAACGTTATGTAACATTACGATATAACGTATAACGCTATGTAGCATAACGATATAACGTATAACGTTATGTAGCATTACGATATAACGTATAACGTTATGTAGCATTACGATATAACGTATAACGTTATATGGTAATACGTTATAACGTATAACGTTATGTAGCATTACGATATAACGTATAACGTTATGTAGGATTACGATATAATGTATAACGTTATGTAACATTACGATATAACGTATAACGTTATATGGTAATACGTTATAACGTATAACGTTATGTAGCATTACGATATAACGTATAACGTTATGTAGCATTACGATATAACGTAAAACGTTATGTAGCATTACGATATAACGTATAACGTTATATGGTAATACGTTATAACGTATAACGTTATGTAGCATTACGATATAACGTATAACATTATATAGAATTACGTTATAACGTATAACGTTATGTAGCACTATGATATAACGTATAACGTTATGTAGCATTACGATATAACGTATAACGTTATGTAGCATTACTATATAGCGTATAACGTTATGTAGCATTACGATATAACGTACAACGTTATATAGTATTACGTTATAACGTATAACGTTATATAGTATTACGTTATAGCGTATAACGTTATGTAGCATATCGATATAACGTATAACGTTATGTAGCATTACGATATAACGTATAACGTTATGTAGCATTACGATATAATGTATAACGTTATGTAACATTACGATATAACGTATAACGTTATATGGTAATACGTTATAACGTATAACGTTATGTAGCATTACGATATAACGTATAACGTTATGTAGCATTACGATATAACGTAAAACGTTATGTAGCATTACGATATAACGTATAACGTTATATGGTAATACGTTATAACGTATAACGTTATGTAGCATTACGATATAACGTATAACATTATATAGAATTACGTTATAACGTATAACGTTATGTAGCACTATGATATAACGTATAACGTTATGTAGCATTACGATATAACGTATAACGTTATGTAGCATTACTATATAGCGTATAACGTTATGTAGCATTACGATATAACGTACAACGTTATATAGTATTACGTTATAACGTATAACGTTATATAGTATTACGTTATAGCGTATAACGTTATGTAGCATATCGATATAACGTATAACGTTATGTAGCATTACGATATAACGTATAACGTTATGTAGCATTACGATATAACGTATAACGTTATATGGTAATACGTTATAACGTATAACGTTATGTAGCATTACGATATAACGTATAACTTTATATAGTATTACGTTATAACGTATAACGTTATGTAGCACTATGATATAACGTATAACGTTATGTAGCATTACGTTATAACGTATAACATTGTGTAGTATTACGTTATAACGTATAACGTTATGTATCATTACTATATAGCGTATAACGTTGTGTAGCATTACGATATAACGTATAACGTTATATGGTAATACGTTATAACTTATAACGTTATGTAGCATTACGATATAACGTATAACGTTATGTAGCATTACGATATAACGTATAACGTTATATGGTAATACGTTATAACGTATAACGTTATGTAGCATTACGATATAACGTATAACTTTATATAGAATTACGTTATAACGTATAACGTTATGTAGCACTATGACATAACGTATAACGTTATGTAGCATTACGATATAACGTATAACGTTATGTAGCATTACTATATAGCGTATAACGTTATGTAGCATTACGATATAACGTACAACGTTATATAGTATTACGTTATAACGTATAACGTTATATAGTATTACGTTATAGCGTATAACGTTATGTAGCATATCGATATAACGTATAACGTTATGTAGCATTACGATATAACGTATAACGTTATGTAGCATTACGATATAATGTATAACGTTATGTAACATTACGATATAACGTATAACGTTATATGGTAATACGTTATAACGTATAACGTTATGTAGCATTACGATATAACGTATAACGTTATGTAGCATTACGATATAACGTAAAACGTTATGTAGCATTACGATATAACGTATAACGTTATATGGTAATACGTTATAACGTATAACGTTATGTAGCATTACGATATAACGTATAACATTATATAGAATTACGTTATAACGTATAACGTTATGTAGCACTATGATATAACGTATAACGTTATGTAGCATTACGATATAACGTATAACGTTATATGGTAATACGTTATAACGTATAACGTTATGTAGCATTACGTTATAGCGTATAACGTTATGTAGCATATCGATATAACGTATAACGTTATGTAGCATTACGATATAACGTATAACGTTATGTAGCATTACGATATAATGTATAACGTTATGTAACATTACGATATAACGTATAACGTTATATGGTAATACGTTATAACGTATAACGTTATGTAGCATTACGATATAACGTATAACGTTATGTAGCATTACGATATAACGTAAAACGTTATGTAGCATTACGATATAACGTATAACGTTATATGGTAATACGTTATAACGTATAACGTTATGTAGCATTACGATATAACGTATAACATTATATAGAATTACGTTATAACGTATAACGTTATGTAGCACTATGATATAACGTATAACGTTATGTAGCATTACGATATAACGTATAACGTTATGTAGCATTACTATATAGCGTATAACGTTATGTAGCATTACGATATAACGTACAACGTTATATAGTATTACGTTATAACGTATAACGTTATATAGTATTACGTTATAGCGTATAACGTTATGTAGCATATCGATATAACGTATAACGTTATGTAGCATTACGATATAACGTATAACGTTATGTAGCATTACGATATAACGTATAACGTTATATGGTAATACGTTATAACGTATAACGTTATGTAGCATTACGATATAACGTATAACTTTATATAGTATTACGTTATAACGTATAACGTTATGTAGCACTATGATATAACGTATAACGTTATGTAGCATTACGTTATAACGTATAACATTGTGTAGTATTACGTTATAACGTATAACGTTATGTATCATTACTATATAGCGTATAACGTTGTGTAGCATTACGATATAACGTATAACGTTATATGGTAATACGTTATAACTTATAACGTTATGTAGCATTACGATATAACGTATAACGTTATGTAGCATTACGATATAACGTATAACGTTATATGGTAATACGTTATAACGTATAACGTTATGTAGCATTACGATATAACGTATAACTTTATATAGAATTACGTTATAACGTATAACGTTATGTAGCACTATGACATAACGTATAACGTTATGTAGCATTACGATATAACGTATAACGTTATGTAGCATTACTATATAGCGTATAACGTTATGTAGCATTACGATATAACGTATAACGTTATATAGTATTACGTTATAACGTATAACGTTATATAGTATTAAGTTATAGCGTATAACGTTATGTAGCATAACGATATAACGTATAACGTTAAGTAGCATTACGATATAACGTATAACGTTATATGGTAATACGTTACAACGTATAACGTTATGTAGCATTACGATATAACGTATAACGTTATGTAGCATAACGATATAACGTATAACGTTATGTGGCATTACGATATAACGTATAACGTTATGTAGCATTACGATATATCGTATAACGTTATGTAGCATTACGATATAACGTATAACGTTATGTAGCATTACGATATAACGTATAACGTTATATGGTAATACGTTATAACGTATAACGTTATGTAGCATTACGTTATAACGTATAACGTTATGTAGTATTACGTTATAACGTATAACGTTATGTAGCATAACGATATAACGTATAACGTTATGTAGCATTACGATATAACGTATAACGGTATATAGTATTACGTTATCGCGTATAACGTTATGTAGCATTACGATATAACGTATAACTTTATATAAAATTACGTTATAACGTATAACGTTATGTAGCACTATGATATAACGTATAACGTTATGTAGCATTACGTTATAACGTATAACGTTATGTAGCATTACGTTATAACGTATAACGTTATGTAGTATTACGTTATAACGTATAACGTTATGTAGCATAACGATATAACGTATAACGTTATGTAGCATTACGATATAACGTATAACGTTATATGGTAAAACGATATAACGTATAACGTTATATGGTAATACGTTATAACGTATAACGTTATGTAGCATTACTATATAACGTGTAACGTTATGTAGCATTACGATATAACGTATAACGTTATGTAACATTACGATATAACGTATAACGTTATGTAGCATTACGATATAACGTATAACGTTATGTAGCATTACTATATAACGTATAACTTTATATAGTATTACGTTATAACGTATAATGTTATGTAGCATTACGATATAACGTATAACGTTATGTAGCATAACGATATAACGTATAACGTTATGTAGCATTACGATATAACGTATAACGTTATGTAGCATTACGATATATCGTATAACGTTATGTAGCATTACGATATAACGTATAACGTTATGTAGCATTACGATATAACGTATAACGTTATATGGTAATACGTTATAACGTATAACGTTATGTAGCATTACGTTATAACGTATAACGTTATGTAGTATTACGTTATAACATATAACGTTATGTAGCATAACGATATAACGTATAACGTTATGTAGCATTACGATATAACGTATAACGGTATGTAGCATTACGATGTAACGTATAACGTTATGTAGCATTACGATATAACGTATAACGTAATGTAGCATTACGATATAACGTATAACGTTATATAGTATTACGTTATCGCGTATAACGTTATGTAGCATTACGATATAACGTATAACGTTATGTAGCATTACGATATAACGTATAACGTTATGTAGCATTACGATATAACGTATAACGTTACGTAGCATTACGATGTAACGTATAACGTTATGTAGCATAACGATATAACGTATAACGTTATGTAGCATTACGATATAACGTATAACGGTATGTAGCATTACGATGTAACGTATAACGTTATGTAGCATTACGATATAACGTATAACGTAATGTAGCATTACGTTATAACGTATAACATTGTGTAGTATTACGTTATAACGTATAACGTTATGTATCATTACGATATAACGTATAACGTTATGTAGCATTACGATATAACGTAAAACGTTATGTAGCATTACGATATAACGTATAACGTTATATGGTAATACGTTATAACTTATAACGTTATGTAGCATTACGATATAACGTATAACTTTATATAGTATTACGTTATAACGTATAACGTTATGTAGCACTATGATATAACGTATAACGTTATGTAGCATTACGATATAACGTATAACGTTATGTAGAATTACTATATAGCGTATAACGTTATGTAGCATTACGATATAACGTATAACGTTATATAGTATTACGTTATAACGTATAACGTTATATAGTATTACGTTATAGCGTATAACGTTATGTAGCATAACGATATAACGTATAACGTTAAATGGTAATACGTTATAACGTATAACGTTATGTAGCATTACGATATAACGTATAACTTTATATAGAATTACGTTATAACGTATAACGTTATGTAGCACTATGATATAACGTATAACGTTATGTAGCATTACGATATAACGTATAACGTTATGTAGCATTACTATATAGCGTATAACGTTATGTAGCATTACGATATAACGTATAACGTTATATAGTATTACGTTATAACGTATAACGTTATATAGTATTACGTTATAGCGTATAACGTTATGTAGCATAACGATATAACGTATAACGTTATGTAGCATTACGATATAACGTATAACGTTATGTAGCATTACGATATAACGTATAACGTTATATGGTAATACGTTATAATGTATAACGTTATGTAGCATTACGATATAACGTATAACGTTATGTAGTATTACGTTATAACGTATAACGTTATGTAGCATAACGATATAACGTATAACGTTATGTAGCATTACGATATAACGTATAACGTTATATGGTAATACGTTATAACGTATAACGTTATGTAGCATTACGATATAACGTATAACTTTATATAGAATTACGTTATAACGTATAACGTTATGTAGCACTATGATATAACGTATAACGTTATGTAGCATTACGTTATAACGTATAACGTTATGTAGCATTACGTTATAACGTATAACGTTATGTAGTATTACGTTATAACGTATAACGTTATGTATCATTACTATATAGCGTATAACGTTATGTAGCATTACGATATAACGTATAACGTTATATAGTTTTACGTTATAGCGTATAACGTTTTGTAGCATAACGATATAACGTGTAACGTAATGTAGCATTACGATATAACGTATAACGTTATATAGTATTACGTTATCGCGTATAACGTTATGTAGCATTACGATATAACGTATAACTTTATATAGAATTACGTTATAACGTATAACGTTATGTAGCACTATGATATAACGTATAACGTTATGTAGCATTACGTTATAACGTATAACGTTATGTAGCATTACGTTATAACGTATAACGTTATGTAGTATTACGTTATAACGTATAACGTTATGTAGCATAACGATATAACGTATAACGTTATGTAGCATTACGATATAACGTATAACGTTATGTAGCATTACGATATAACGTATAACGTTATATGGTAAAACGATATAACGTATAACGTTATATGGTAATACGTTATAACGTATAACGTTATGTAGCATTACTATATAACGTGTAACGTTATGTAGCATTACGATATAACGTATAACGTTATGTAACATTACGATATAACGTATAACGTTATGTAGCACTACGATATAACGTATAACGTTATGTAGCATTACTATATAACGTATAACGTTATATAGTATTACGTTATAACGTATAATGTTATGTAGCATTACGATATAACGTATAACGTTATGTAGCATAACGATATAACGTATAACGTTATGTAGCATTACGATATAACGTATAACGTTATGTAGCATTACGATATATCGTATAACGTTATGTAGCATTACGATATAACGTATAACGTTATGTAGCATTACGATATAACGTATAACGTTATATGGTAATACGTTATAACGTATAACGTTATGTAGCATTACGTTATAACGTATAACGTTATGTAGAATTACGTTATAACGTATAACGTTATGTAGCATAACGATATAACGTATAACGTTATGTAGCATTACGATATAACGTATAACGGTATGTAGCATTACGATGTAACGTATAACGTTATGTAGCATTACGATATAACGTATAACGTAATGTAGCATTACGATATAACGTATAACGTTATATAGTATTACGTTATCGCGTATAGCGTTATGTAGCATTACGATATAACGTATAACGTTATGTAGCATTACGATATAACGTATAACGTTATGTAGCATTACGATATAACGTATAACGTTACGTAGCATTACGATATAACGTATAACGTTATGTAGCATTACTATATAACGTATAACGTTATGTAGCATTACTATATAACGTATAACGTTATGTAGCATTACGATATAACGTATAACGTTATGTAGCATTACGATATAACGTACAACGTTATGTAGCATTACGATATATCGTATAACGTTATGTAGCATTACGATATAACGTATAACGTTATGTAGCATTACGATATAACGTATAACGTTATATTATAATACGTTATAACGTATAACGTTATGTAGCATTACGATATAACGTATAACGTTATGTAGGATTACGATATAACGTATATCGTTATGTAGCATTACGATATAACGTATAACGTTATATGGTAATACGATATAACGTATAACGTTATGTAGCATTACGATATAACGGATAACGTTATGTAGCATTACGATATAACGTATAACGTTATGTAGCATTACTATATAACGTTTAACGTTATGTAGCATTACGATATAATGTATAACGTTATGTAGCATTACGATATAACGTATAACGTTATATGGTAATACGATATAACGTATAACGTTATGTAGCATTACGATATAACGGATAACGTTATGTAGCATTACGATATAACGTATAACGTTATATGGTAATAGGTTATAACGTTTAACGTTATGTAGCATTACGATATAACGTATAACGTTATGTAGCATAACGATATAACGTATAACGTTATGTAGCATTACGATATAACGTATAACGTTATGTAGCATTACGATATAACGTATAACGTTATATGGTAATACGTTATAACGTATAACGTTATGTAGCATTACGATATAACGTATAACGTTATGTAGGATTACGATATAATGTATAACGTTATGTAACATTACGATATAACGTATAACGTTATATGGTAATACGTTATAACGTATAACGTTATGTAGCATTACGATATAACGTATAACGTTATGTAGCATTACGATATAACGTAAAACGTTATGTAGCATTACGATATAACGTATAACGTTATATGGTAATACGTTATAACTTATAACGTTATGTAGCATTACGATATAACGTATAACTTTATATAGTATTACGTTATAACGTATAACGTTATGTAGCACTATGATATAACGTATAACGTTATGTAGCATTACGATATAACGTATAACTTTATATAGAATTACGTTATAACGTATAACGTTATGTAGCACTATGATATAACGTATAACGTTATGTAGCATTACGATATAACGTATAACGTTATGTAGCATTACTATATAGCGTATAACGTTATGTAGCATTACGATATAACGTATAACGTTATATAGTATTACGTTATAACGTATAACGTTATATAGTATTACGTTATAGCGTATAACGTTATGTAGCATAACGATATAACGTATAACGTTATGTAGCATTACGATATAACGTATAACGTTATGTAGCATTACGATATAACGTATAACGTTATATGGTAATACGTTATAACGTATAACGTTATGTAGCATTACGATATAACGTATAACGTTATGTAGTATTACGTTATAACGTATAACGTTATGTAGCATAACGATATAACGTATAACGTTATGTAGCATTACGATATAACGTATAACGTTATATGGTAATACGTTATAACGTATAACGTTATGTAGCATTACGATATAACGTATAACTTTATATAGAATTACGTTATAACGTATAACGTTATGTAGCACTATGATATAACGTATAACGTTATGTAGCATTACGTTATAACGTATAACGTTATGTAGCATTACGTTATAACGTATAACGTTATGTAGTATTACGTTATAACGTATAACGTTATGTATCATTACTATATAGCGTATAACGTTATGTAGCATTACGATATAACGTATAACGTTATATAGTTTTACGTTATAGCGTATAACGTTTTGTAGCATAACGATATAACGTGTAACGTAATGTAGCATTACGATATAACGTATAACGTTATATAGTATTACGTTATCGCGTATAACGTTATGTAGCATTACGATATAACGTATAACTTTATATAGAATTACGTTATAACGTATAACGTTATGTAGCACTATGATATAACGTATAACGTTATGTAGCATTACGTTATAACGTATAACGTTATGTAGCATTACGTTATAACGTATAACGTTATGTAGTATTACGTTATAACGTATAACGTTATGTAGCATAACGATATAACGTATAACGTTATGTAGCATTACGATATAACGTATAACGTTATGTAGCATTACGATATAACGTATAACGTTATATGGTAAAACGATATAACGTATAACGTTATATGGTAATACGTTATAACGTATAACGTTATGTAGCATTACTATATAACGTGTAACGTTATGTAGCATTACGATATAACGTATAACGTTATGTAACATTACGATATAACGTATAACGTTATGTAGCACTACGATATAACGTATAACGTTATGTAGCATTACTATATAACGTATAACGTTATATAGTATTACGTTATAACGTATAATGTTATGTAGCATTACGATATAACGTATAACGTTATGTAGCATAACGATATAACGTATAACGTTATGTAGCATTACGATATAACGTATAACGTTATGTAGCATTACGATATATCGTATAACGTTATGTAGCATTACGATACAACGTATAACGTTATGTAGCATTACGATATAACGTATAACGTTATATGGTAATACGTTATAACGTATAACGTTATGTAGCATTACGTTATAACGTATAACGTTATGTAGAATTACGTTATAACGTATAACGTTATGTAGCATAACGATATAACGTATAACGTTATGTAGCATTACGATATAACGTATAACGGTATGTAGCATTACGATGTAACGTATAACGTTATGTAGCATTACGATATAACGTATAACGTAATGTAGCATTACGATATAACGTATAACGTTATATAGTATTACGTTATCGCGTATAGCGTTATGTAGCATTACGATATAACGTATAACGTTATGTAGCATTACGATATAACGTATAACGTTATGTAGCATTACGATATAACGTATAACGTTACGTAGCATTACGATATAACGTATAACGTTATGTAGCATTACTATATAACGTATAACGTTATGTAGCATTACTATATAACGTATAACGTTATGTAGCATTACGATATAACGTATAACGTTATGTAGCATTACGATATAACGTACAACGTTATGTAGCATTACGATATATCGTATAACGTTATGTAGCATTACGATATAACGTATAACGTTATGTAGCATTACGATATAACGTATAACGTTATATTATAATACGTTATAACGTATAACGTTATGTAGCATTACGATATAACGTATAACGTTATGTAGGATTACGATATAACGTATATCGTTATGTAGCATTACGATATAACGTATAACGTTATATGGTAATACGATATAACGTATAACGTTATGTAGCATTACGATATAACGGATAACGTTATGTAGCATTACGATATAACGTATAACGTTATGTAGCATTACTATATAACGTTTAACGTTATGTAGCATTACGATATAATGTATAACGTTATGTAGCATTACGATATAACGTATAACGTTATATGGTAATACGATATAACGTATAACGTTATGTAGCATTACGATATAACGGATAACGTTATGTAGCATTACGATATAACGTATAACGTTATATGGTAATAGGTTATAACGTTTAACGTTATGTAGCATTACGATATAACGTATAACGTTATGTAGCATAACGATATAACGTATAACGTTATGTAGCATTACGATATAACGTATAACGTTATGTAGCATTACGATATAACGTATAACGTTATATGGTAATACGTTATAACGTATAACGTTATGTAGCATTACGATATAACGTATAACGTTATGTAGGATTACGATATAATGTATAACGTTATGTAACATTACGATATAACGTATAACGTTATATGGTAATACGTTATAACGTATAACGTTATGTAGCATTACGATATAACGTATAACGTTATGTAGCATTACGATATAACGTAAAACGTTATGTAGCATTACGATATAACGTATAACGTTATATGGTAATACGTTATAACTTATAACGTTATGTAGCATTACGATATAACGTATAACTTTATATAGTATTACGTTATAACGTATAACGTTATGTAGCACTATGATATAACGTATAACGTTATGTAGCATTACGATATAACGTATAACGTTATGTAGCATTACTATATAGCGTATAACGTTATGTAGCATTACGATATAACGTACAACGTTATATAGTATTACGTTATAACGTATAACGTTATATAGTATTACGTTATAGCGTATAACGTTATGTAGCATATCGATATAACGTATAACGTTATGTAGCATTACGATATAACGTATAACGTTATGTAGCATTACGATATAACGTATAACGTTATATGGTAATACGTTATAACGTATAACGTTATGTAGCATTACGATATAACGTATAACTTTATATAGTATTACGTTATAACGTATAACGTTATGTAGCACTATGATATAACGTATAACGTTATGTAGCATTACGTTATAACGTATAACATTGTGTAGTATTACGTTATAACGTATAACGTTATGTATCATTACTATATAGCGTATAACGTTATGTAGCATTACGATATAACGTATAACGTTATGTAGCATTACTATATAGCGTATAACGTTATGTAGCATTACGATATAACGTATAACGTTATATAGTATTACGTTATAACGTATAACGTTATATAGTATTACGTTATAGCGTATAACGTTATGTAGCATAACGATATAACGTATAACGTTAAGTAGCATTACGATATAACGTATAACGTTATATGGTAATACGTTATAACGTATAACGTTATGTAGCATTACGATATAACGTATAACATTATATAGAATTACGTTATAACGTATAACGTTATGTAGCACTTTGATATAACGTATAACGTTATGTAGCATTACGTTATAACGTATAACGTTATGTAGTATTACGTTATAACGTATAACGTTATGTAGCATTACGATATAACGTATAACGTTATGTAGCATTACTATATAGCGTATAACGTTATGTAGCATTACGATATAACGTATAACGTTATATAGTATTACGTTATAACGTATAACGTTATATAGTATTACGTTATAGCGTATAACGTTATGTAGCATAACGATATAACGTATAACGTTATGTAGTATTACGTTATAACGTATAACGTTATGTAGCATTACGATATAACGTATAACGTTATGTAGCATAACGATATAACGTATAACGTTATGTAGCATTACGATATAACGTATAACGTTATGTAGCATTACGATATAACGTATAACGTTATGTAGCATTACGTTATAACGTATAACGTTATGTAGTATTACGTTATAACGTATAACGTTATGTAGCATTACGATATAACGTATAACGTTATGTAGCATAACGATATAACGTATAACGTTATGTAGCATTACGATATAACGTATAACGTTATGTAGCATTACGATATATCGTATAACGTTATGTAGCATTACGATATAACGTATAACGTTATGTAGCATTACGATATAACGTATAACGTTATATGGTAATACGTTATTACGTATAACGTTATGTAGCATTACGTTATAACGTATAACGTTATGTAGTATTACGTTATAACGTATAACGTTATGTAGCATAACGATATAACGTATAACGTTATGTAGCATTACGATATAACGTATAACGTCATATAGTATTACGTTATCGCGTATAACGTTATGTAGCATTACGATATAACGTATAACTTTATATAGAATTACGTTATAACGTATAACGTTATGTAGCACTATGATATAACGTATAACGTTATGTAGCATTACGTTATAACGTATAACGTTATGTAGCATTACGTTATAACGTATAACGTTATGTAGTATTACGTTATAACGTATAACGTTATGTAGCATAACGATATAACGTATAACGTTATGTAGCATTACGATATAACGTATAACGTTATATGGTAATACGATATAACGTATAACGTTATATGGTAATACGATATAACGTATAACGTTATATGGTAATACGTTATAACGTTTAACGTTATGTAGCATTACGATATAACGTATAACGTTATGTAGCATTACGATATAACGTATAACGTTATGTAGCATTACGATATAACGTATAACGTTATGTAGCATTACGATATAACGTATAACGTTATGTAGCATTACGATATAACGTATAACGTTATGTAGCATTACGATATAACGTATAACGTTATGTAGCATAACGATATAACGTATAACGTTATGTAGCATTACGATATAACGTATAACGTTATGTAGCATTACGATATATCGTATAACATTATGTAGCATTACGATATAACGTATAACGTTATGTAGCATTACGATATAACGTATAACGTTATATGGTAATACGTTATAACGTATAACGTTATGTAGCATTACGTTATAACGTATAACGTTATGTAGTATTACGTTATAACGTATAACGTTATGTAGCATAACGATATAACGTATAACGTTATGTAGCATTACGATATAACGTATAACGGTATGTAGCATTACGATGTAACGTATAACGTTATGTATCATTACGATATAACGTATAACGTAATGTAGCATTACGATATAACGTATAACGTTATATAGTATTACGTTATCGCGTATAACGTTATGTAGCATTACGATATAACGTATAACGTTATGTAGCATTACGATATAACGTATAACGTTATGTAGCATTACGATATAACGTATAACGTTATGTAGCATTACGATATAACGTATAACGTTATATGGTAAAACGATATAACGTATAACGTTATATGGTAATACGTTATAACGTATAACGTTATGTAGCATTACTATATAACGTGTAACGTTATGTAGCATTACGATATAACGTATAACGTTATGTAGCATTACGATATAACGTATAACGTTATGTAGCATAACGATATAACGTATAACGTTATGTAGGATTACGATATAACGTATAACGTTATGTAGCATTACGATATATCGTATAACGTTATGTAGCATTACGATATAACGTATAACGTTATGTAGCATTACGATATAACGTATAACGTTATATGGTAATACGTTATAACGTATAACGTTATGTAGCATTACGATATAACGTATAACGTTATGTAGCATTACGATATAACGTATAACGTTATGTAGCATTACGATATAACGTATAACGTTATATTGTAATACGTTATAACGTATAACGTTATGTAGCATTACGATATAACGTTTAACGTTATGTAGGATTACGATAAAACGTATATCGTTATGTAGCATTACGATATAACGTATAACGTTATATGGTAATACGTTATAACGTATAACGTTATGTAGCATTACGATATAACGTATAACGTTATGTCGCATTACGATATAACGTATAACGTTATGTAGCATTACTATATAACGTTTAACGTTATGTAGCATTACGATATAACGTTTAACGTTATGTAGGATTACGATAAAACGTATATCGTTATGTAGCATTACGATATAACGTATAACGTTATATGGTAATACGATATAACGTATAACGTTATGTAGCATTACGATATAACGTATAACGTTATATGGTAATACGTTATAACGTATAACGTTATGTAGCATTACGATATAACGTATAACGTTATGTAGCATTACGATATAACGTATAACGTTACGTAGCATTACGATATAACGTATAACGTTATGTAGCATTACTATATAACGTATAACGTTATGTAGCATTACTATATAACGTATAACGTTATGTAGCATTACGATATAACGTATAACGTTATGTAGCATTACGATATAACGTATAACGTTATGTAGAATTACGATATAACGTAAAACGTTATATGGTAATACGTTATAACGTATAACGTTATGTAGCATTACTATATAACGTGTGACGTTATGTAGCATTACGATATAACGTATAACGTTATGTACAATTACGATATAACGTATAACGTTATGTAGCATTACGATATAACGTATAACGTTATGTAGCATTACTATATAACGTATAACGTTATATAGTATTACGTTATAACGTATAACGTTATGTAGCATTACGATATAACGTATAACGTTATGTAGCATTACGATATAACGTATAACGTTATATGGTAATACGTTATAACGTATAACGTTATGTAGCATTACTATATAACGTATAACGTTATGTAGCATTACTATATAACGTATAACGTTATATAGTATTACGTTATAACGTATAACGTTATGTAGCATTACGATATAACGTATAACGTTATGTAGCATTACGATATAACGTATAACGTTATATGGTAATACGTTATAACGTATAACGTTATGTAGCATTACTATATAACGTATAACGTTATGTAGCATTACTATATAACGTATAACGTTATGTAGCATTACGATATAACGTATAACGTTATGTAGCATTACTATATAACGTATAACGTTATGTAGCATTACGATATAACGTATAACGTTATGTAGCATTACTATATGTCGCATAACGTTATGTGGCATTACGATATAACGTATAACGTTATGTAGCATTACGTTATAACGTGTAACGTTATGTAGCATTACGATATAACGTATAACGTTATGTAGCATTACGATATAACGTATAACGTTATATTGTAATACGTTATAACGTATAACATTATGTCGCATTACGATATAACGTATAACGTTATGTAGCATTACGATATAACGTATAACGTTATGTAGCATTACGATATAACGTATAACGTTATGTAGCATTACGATATAACGTATAACGTTATGTAGCATTACGATATAACGTATAACTTTATGTAGCATTACGATATAACGTATAACGTTATGTAGCATTACGATATAACGTATAACTTTATATAGTATTACGTTATAACGTATAACGTTATGTAGCATTACGATATAACGTATAACGTTATGTAGCATTACTATATGTCGCATAACGTTATGTAGCATTACGATATAGCGTATAACGTTATGTAGCATTACTATATGTCGCATAACGTTATGTAGCATTACGATATAACGTATAACGTTATGTAGCATTACCATATAACGTATAACGTTATGTAGCATAACGATATAACGTATAACGTTACGTAGCATTACGATATAACGTATAACGTTATGTAGCATAACGATATAACGTATAACGTTATGCAGCATTACAATATAACGTATAACGTTATGTAGCATTACGATATAACGTATAACGTTATATGGTAATACGATATAACGTATAACGTTATATGGTAATACGATATAACGTATAACGTTATATGGTAATACGTTATAACGTTTAACGTTATGTAGCATTACGATATAACGTATAACGTTATGTAGCATTACGATATAACGTATAACGTTACGTAGCATTACGATATAACGTATAACGTTATGTAGCATTACTATATAACGTATAACGTTATGTAGCATTACTATATAACGTATAACGTTATGTAGCATTACGATATAACGTATAACGTTATGTAGCATTACGATATAACGTATAACGTTATGTAGAATTACGATATAACGTAAAACGTTATATGGTAATACGTTATAACGTATAACGTTATGTAGCATTACTATATAACGTGTGACGTTATGTAGCATTACGATATAACGTATAACGTTATGTACAATTACGATATAACGTATAACGTTATGTAGCATTACGATATAACGTATAACGTTATGTAGCATTACTATATAACGTATAACGTTATATAGTATTACGTTATAACGTATAACGTTATGTAGCATTACGATATAACGTATAACGTTATGTAGCATTACGATATAACGTATAACGTTATATGGTAATACGTTATAACGTATAACGTTATGTAGCATTACTATATAACGTATAACGTTATGTAGCATTACTATATAACGTATAACGTTATATAGTATTACGTTATAACGTATAACGTTATGTAGCATTACGATATAACGTATAACGTTATGTAGCATTACGATATAACGTATAACGTTATATGGTAATACGTTATAACGTATAACGTTATGTAGCATTACTATATAACGTATAACGTTATGTAGCATTACTATATAACGTATAACGTTATGTAGCATTACGATATAACGTATAACGTTATGTAGCATTACTATATAACGTATAACGTTATGTAGCATTACGATATAACGTATAACGTTATGTAGCATTACTATATGTCGCATAACGTTATGTGGCATTACGATATAACGTATAACGTTATGTAGCATTACGTTATAACGTGTAACGTTATGTAGCATTACGATATAACGTATAACGTTATGTAGCATTACGATATAACGTATAACGTTATATTGTAATACGTTATAACGTATAACATTATGTCGCATTACGATATAACGTATAACGTTATGTAGCATTACGATATAACGTATAACGTTATGTAGCATTACGATATAACGTATAACGTTATGTAGCATTACGATATAACGTATAACGTTATGTAGCATTACGATATAACGTATAACTTTATGTAGCATTACGATATAACGTATAACGTTATGTAGCATTACGATATAACGTATAACTTTATATAGTATTACGTTATAACGTATAACGTTATGTAGCATTACGATATAACGTATAACGTTATGTAGCATTACTATATGTCGCATAACGTTATGTAGCATTACGATATAGCGTATAACGTTATGTAGCATTACTATATGTCGCATAACGTTATGTAGCATTACGATATAACGTATAACGTTATGTAGCATTACCATATAACGTATAACGTTATGTAGCATAACGATATAACGTATAACGTTACGTAGCATTACGATATAACGTATAACGTTATGTAGCATAACGATATAACGTATAACGTTATGCAGCATTACAATATAACGTATAACGTTATGTAGCATTACGATATAACGTATAACGTTATATGGTAATACGATATAACGTATAACGTTATATGGTAATACGATATAACGTATAACGTTATATGGTAATACGTTATAACGTTTAACGTTATGTAGCATTACGATATAACGTATAACGTTATGTAGCATTACGATATAACGTATAACGTTATGTAGCATTACGATATAACGTATAACGTTATGTAGCATTACGATATAACGTATAACGTTATGTAGCATTACGATATAACGTATAACGTTATGTAGCATTACGATATAACGTATAAAGTTATGTAGCATAACGATATAACGTATAACGTTATGTAGCATTACTATATAACGTATACCGTTATGTAGCATTACGATATAACGTATAACGTATTGTAGCATCTCGTTATAGCGTATAACGTTATGTAGCATTACGATATAACGTATAACGTTATGTAGTATTACGATATAACGTAGAACGTTATGTAGCATTACTATATAACGTATAACGTAATGTAGCATTATGATATAACGTATAACGATATATAGTATTACGCTATAACGTATAACGTTATGTAGCATAACGATATAACGTATAACGTTATGTAGCATTACGATATAACGTATAACGTTATGTAGCATTACGATATAACGTATAACGTTATGTAGCATTACGTTATAACGTGTAACGTTATGTAGCATTACGATATAACGTATAACGTTATGTAGCATTACGATATAACGTATAACGTTATATTGTAATACGTTATAACGTATAACGTTATGTAGCATTACGATATAACGTATAACGTTATGTAGGATTACGATATAACGTATATCGTTATGTAGCATTACGATATAACGTATAACGTTATATGGTAGTACGTTATAACGTATAACGTTATGTAGCATTACGATATAACGTATAACGTTATGTCGCATTACGATATAACGTATAACGTTATGTAGCATTACGATATAACGTATAACGTTATGTAGCATTACGATATAACGTATAACGTTATGTAGCATTACGATATAACGTATAACGTTATGTAGCATTACGATATAACGTATAACGTTATGTAGCATTACGATATAACGTATAACGTTATGTAGCATTACGATATAACGTATAACTTTATATAGTATTACGTTATAACGTATAACGTTATGTAGCATTACGATATAACGTATAACGTTATGTAGCATTACTATATGTCGCATAACGTTATGTGGCATTACGATATAACGTATAACGTTATGTAGCATTACGTTATAACGTGTAACGTTATGTAGCATTACGATATAACGTATAACGTTATGTAGCATTACGATATAACGTATAACGTTATATTGTAATACGATATAACGTATAACGTTATGTCGCATTACGATATAACGTATAACGTTATGTAGCATTACGATATAACGTATAACGTTATGTAGCATTACGATATAACGTATAACGTTATGTAGCATTACGATATAACGTATAACGTTATGTAGCATTACGATATAACGTATAACGTTATGTAGCATTACGATATAACGTATAACGTTATGTAGCATTACGATATAACGTATAACTTTATATAGTATTACGTTATAACGTATAACGTTATGTAGCATTACGATATAACGTATAACGTTATGTAGCATTACTATATGTCGCATAACGTTATGTAGCATTACGATATAACGTATAACTTTATATAGTATTACGTTATAACGTATAACGTTATGTAGCATTACGATATAACGTATAACGTTATGTAGCATTACGATATAACGTATAACGTTATATGGTAATACGTTATAACGTATAACGTTATGTAGCACTACGATATAACGTATAACGTTATGTAGGATTACGATATAACGTATAACGTTATGTAGCATTACGATATAACGTATAACTTTATATAGTATTACGTTATAACGTATAACGTTATGTAGCATTACGATATAACGTATAACGTTATGTAGCATTACGATATAACGTATAACGTATAACTTTATATAGTATTACGTTATAACGTATAACGTTATGTAGCATTACGATATAACGTATAACGTTATATGGTAATACGTTATAACGTATAACGTTATGTAGCATTACGATATAACGTATAACGTTATGTAGCATTACGATATAACGTATAACGTTATGTAGCATAACGATATAACGTATAACGTTATGTAGCATTACGATATAACGTATAAAGTTATGTAGCATAACGGTATAACGTATAACGTTATGTAGCATTACTATATAACGTATAACGTTATGTAGCATTACGATATAACGTATAACGTTATGCAGCATTACGATATAGCGTATAACGTTATGTAGCATTACGATATAGCGCATAACGTTATGTAGCATTACGATATAACGTATAACGTTATGTAGCATTATGATATAACGTATAACGTTATGTAGCATTACGATATAACGTATAACGTTATATGGTAATACGTTATAACGTATAACGTTATGTAGCACTACGATATAACGTATAACGTTATGTAGGATTACGATATAACGTATAACGTTATGTAGCATTACGATATAACGTATAACGTTATGTAGCATTACGATATAACGTATAACGTTATGTAGCATTACGATATAACGTATAACGTTATGTAGCATTACGATATAACGTATAACTTTATATAGTATTACGTTATAACGTATAACGTTATGTAGCATTACGATATAACGTATAACGTTATATGGTAATACGTTATAACGTATAACGTTATGTAGCATTACGATATAACGTATAACGTTATGTAGCATAACGATATAACGTATAACGTTATGTAGCATTACGATATAACGTATAAAGTTATGTAGCATAACGATATAACGTATAACGTTATGTAGCATTACTATATAACGTATAACGTTATGTAGCATTACGATATAACGTATAACGTATTGCAGCATTACGATATAGCGTATAACGTTCTGTAGCATTACGATATAACGTATAACGTTATGCAGCATTACAATATAACGTATAACGTTATGTAGCATTACCATATAACGTATAACGTTATGTAGCATTACGATATAACGTAGAACGTTATGTAGCATTACTATATAACGTATAACGTAATGTAGCATTATGATATAACGTATAACGATATATAGTATTACGCTATAACGTATAACGTTATGTAGCATAACGATATAACGTATAACGTTATGTAGCATTACGATATAACGTATAACGTTATGTAGCATTACGATATAACGTATAACTTTATCTAGCATTACTATATAACGTTTAACGTTATGTAGCATTACGATATAACGTATAACTTTATATAGCATTACTATATAACGCTTAACGTTATGTAGCATTACGATATAACGTATAACGTTATGTAGCACTACGATATAACGTATAACGTTATGTAGGATTACGATATAACGTATAACGTTATGTAGCATTACGATATAACGTATAACGTTATGTAGCATTACGATATAACGTATAACGTTATGTAGCATTACGATATAACGTATAACGTTATGTAGCATTACGATATAACGTATAACGTTATGTAGCATTATGATATAACGTATAACGTTATGTAGCATTACGATATAACGTATAACGTTATATGGTAATACGTTATAACGTATAACGTTATGTAGCACTACGATATAACGTATAACGTTATGTAGGATTACGATATAACGTATAACGTTATGTAGCATTACGATATAACGTATAACGTTATGTAGCATTACGATATAACGTATAACGTTATGTAGCATTACGATATAGCGTATAACGTTATGTAGCATTACGATATAACGTGTAACGTTATGTAGCATTACGATATAACGTATAACGTTATGTAGCATTACGATATAACGTATAACGTTATATGGTAATACGTTATAACGTATAACGTTATGTAGCATTACGATATAACGTATAACGTTATGTAGCATTACGATATAACGTATAACGTTATGTAGCATTACGATATAACGTATAACGTTATGTAGCATTACGATATAACGTATAACGTTATGTAGCATTACGATATAACGCATAACGTTATGTAGCATTACTATATAACGTTTAACGTTATGTAGCATTACGATATAACGTATAACGTTATGTAGCTTTACGATATAACGTTTAACGTATTGTAGCATTACGATATAGCGTATAACGTTATGTAGCATTACCATATAACGTATAACGTTATGTAGCATTACGATATAACGTAGAACGTTATGTAGCATTACTATATAACGTATAACGTAATGTAGCATTATGATATAACGTATAACGATATATAGTATTACGCTATAACGTATAACGTTATGTAGCATAACGATATAACGTATAACGTTATGTAGCATTACGATATAACGTATAACGTTATGTAGCATTACGATATAACGTATAACTTTATCTAGCATTACTATATAACGTTTAACGTTATGTAGCATTACGATATAACGTATAACTTTATATAGCATTACTATATAACGTTTAACGTTATGTAGCATTACGATATAACGTATAACGTTATGTAGCATTACGATATAACGTATAACGTTATGTAGCATTAAGATATAACGTATAACGTTATGTAGCATTACGATATAACGTATAACGTTATGTAGCATTATGATATAACGTATAACGTTATGTAGCATTACGATATAACGTATAACGTTATATGGTAATACGTTATAACGTATAACGTTATGTAGCACTACGATATAACGTATAACGTTATGTAGGATTACGATATAACGTATATCGTTATGTAGCATTACGATATAACGTATAACGTTATATGGTAATACGTTATAACGTATAACGTTATGTAGCATTACGATATAACGTATAACGTTATATGGTAATACGTTATAACGTATAACGTTATGTAGCATTACGATATAACGTATAACGTTATGTAGCATTACGATATAACGTATAACGTTATGTAGCATTACGATATAACGTATAACGTTATATGGTAATACGTTATAACGTATAACGTTATGTAGCATTACGATATAACGTATAACGTTATGTAGCATAACGATATAACGTATTACGTTATGTAGCATTACGATATAACGTATAAAGTTATGTAGCATAACGATATAACGTATAACGTTATGTAGCATTACTATATAACGTATAACGTTATGTAGTATTACGATATAACGTATAACGTTATGCAGCATTACGATATAGCGTATAACGTTCTGTAGCATTACGATATAACGTATAACGTTATGCAGCATTACAATATAACGTATAACGTTATGCAGCATTACGATATAACGTACAACGTTATATGGTAATACGATATAACGTATAACGTTATATGGTAATACGTTATAACGTATAACGCTAAGTAGCATTCCGATATAACGTATAACGTTATGTAGGATTACGATATAACGTATAACGTTATGTAGCATTATGATATAACGTATAACGTTATGTAGCATTACGATATAACGTATATCGTTATGTAGCATTTCTATATAACGTTTAACGTTATGTAGCATTACGATATAACGTATAACGTTATGTAGCATTACGATATAACGTATAACGTTATATGGTAATACGATATAACGTATAACGTTATGTAGCATTACGATATAACGTATAACGTTATGTAGCATTACGATATAACGTGTAACGTTATGTAGCATTACGATATAACGTATAACGTTATGTAGCATTACGATATAACGTATAACGTTATGTAGCATTACGATATAACGTATAACGTTATGTAGCATTACGATATAACGTATAACGTTATGTAGCATTACGATATAACGTGTAACGTTATGTAGCATTACGATATAACGTATAACGTTATGTAGCATTACGATATAACGTATAACGTTATGTAGCATAACGATATAACGTATAACTTTATGTAGCATAACAATATAACGTATAACGTTACGTAGCATTACGATATAACGTATAACGTTATGTAGCATTACGATATAACGTATAACGTTATGTAGCATTACGTTATAACGTGTAACGTTATGTATCATTACGATATAACGTATAACGTTATGTAGCATTACGATATAACGTATAACGTTATGTAGCATTACGATATAACGTATAACGTTATGTAGCATTACGATATAACGTATAATGTTATGTAGCATTACGATATAACGTACAACGTATTGTAGCATTACGATATAGCGTATAACGTTATGTAGCATTACGATATAACGTGTAACGTTATGTAGCATTACGATATAACGTATAACGTATTGTAGCATTACGATATAGCGTATAACGTTATGTAGCATTACGATATAACGTGTAACGTTATGTAGCATTACGATATAACGTATAACGTTATGTAGCATTACGATATAACGTATAACGTTATATGGTAATACGTTATAACGTATAACGTTATGTAGCATTACGATATAACGTATAACGTTATGTAGCATTACGATATAACGTATAACGTTATGTAGCATTACGATATAACGTATAACGTTATGTAGCATTACGATATAACGTATAACGTTATGTAGCATTACGATATAACGCATAACGTTATGTAGCATTACTATATAACGTTTAACGTTATGTAGCATTACGATATAACGTATAACGTTATGTAGCTTTACGATATAACGTTTAACGTATTGTAGCATTACGATATAGCGTATAACGTTATGTAGCATTACCATATAACGTATAACGTTATGTAGCATTACGATATAACGTAGAACGTTATGTAGCATTACTATATAACGTATAACGTAATGTAGCATTATGATATAACGTATAACGATATATAGTATTACGCTATAACGTATAACGTTATGTAGCATAACGATATAACGTATAACGTTATGTAGCATTACGATATAACGTATAACGTTATGTAGCATTACGATATAACGTATAACTTTATCTAGCATTACTATATAACGTTTAACGTTATGTAGCATTACGATATAACGTATAACTTTATATAGCATTACTATATAACGTTTAACGTTATGTAGCATTACGATATAACGTATAACGTTATGTAGCATTACGATATAACGTATAACGTTATGTAGCATTAAGATATAACGTATAACGTTATGTAGCATTACGATATAACGTATAACGTTATGTAGCATTACGATATAACGTATAACGTTATGTAGCATTACGATATAACGTATAACTTTATATAGTATTACGTTATAACGTATAACGTTATGTAGCATTACGATATAACGTATAACGTTATGTAGCATTACTATATATCGCATAACGTTATGTAGCATAACGATATAACGTATAACGTTATGTAGCATTACGATATAACGTATAACGTTATGTAGCATAACGATATAACGTATAACGTTACGTAGCATTACGATATAACGTATAACGTTATGTAGCATTACGATATAACGTATAACGTTATGTAGCATTACGTTATAACGTGTAACGTTATGTAGCATTACGATATAACGTATAACGTTATGTAGCATTACGATATAACGTGTAACGTTATGTAGCATTACGATATAACGTATAACGTTATGTAGCATTACGATATAACGTATAACGTTATGTAGCATTACGATATAACGTATAACGTTATGTAGCATTACGATATAACGTATAACGTTATGTAGCATTACGATATAACGTATAACGTTATGTAGCATTACGATATAACGTGTAACGTTATGTAGCATTACGATATAACGTATAACGTTATGTAGCATTACGATATAACGTATAACGTTATGTAGCATAACGATATAACGTGTAACGTTATGTAGCATTACGATATAACGTATAACGTTATGTAGCATTACGATATAACGTATAACGTTATGTAGCATTACGATATAACGTATAACGTTATGTAGCATTACGATATAACGTATAACGTTAAGTAGCATTACGATATAACGTATAACGTTATATGGTAATACGTTATAACGTATAACGTTATGTAGCATTACGATATAACGTATAACGTTATGTAGCATGACGATATAACGTATAACGTTATGTAGCATTACGATATAACGTATAACGGTATGTAGCATTACGATGTAACGTATAACGTTATGTATCATTACGATATAACGTATAACGTAATGTAGCATTACGATATAACGTATAACGTTAAGTAGCATTACGATATAACGTATAACGTTATATGGTAATACGTTATAACGTATAACGTTATGTAGCATTACGATATAACGTATAACATTATATAGAATTACGTTATAACGTATAACGTTATGTAGCACTATGATATAACGTATAACGTTATGTAGCATTACGTTATAACGTATAACGTTATGTAGCATTACGTTATAACGTATAACGTTATGTAGTATTACGTTATAACGTATAACGTTATGTAGCATTACGATATAACGTATAACGTTATGTAGCATAACGATATAACGTATAACGTTATGTAGCATTACGATATAACGTATAACGTTATGTAGCATTACGATATATCGTATAACGTTATGTAGCATTACGATATAACGTATAACGTTATGTAGCATTACGATATAACGTATAACGTTATATGGTAATACGTTATAACGTATAACGTTATGTAGCATTACGTTATAACGTATAACGTTATGTAGTATTACGTTATAACGTATAACGTTATGTAGCATAACGATATAACGTATAACGTTATGTAGCATTACGATATAACGTATAACGTTATATAGTATTACGTTATCGCGTATAACGTTATGTAGCATTACGATATAACGTATAACTTTATATAGAATTACGTTATAACGTATAACGTTATGTAGCACTATGATATAACGTATAACGTTATGTAGCATTACGTTATAACGTATAACGTTATGTAGCATTACGTTATAACGTATAACGTTATGTAGTATTACGTTATAACGTATAACGTTATGTAGCATAACGATATAACGTATAACGTTATGTAGCATTACGATATAACGTATAACGTTATATGGTAAAACGATATAACGTATAACGTTATATGGTAATACGTTATAACGTATAACGTTATGTAGCATTACTATATAACGTGTAACGTTATGTAGCATTACGATATAACGTATAACGTTATGTAACATTACGATATAACGTATAACGTTATGTAGCATTACGATATAACGTATAACGTTATGTAGCATTACTATATAACGTATAACTTTATATAGTATTACGTTATAACGTATAATGTTATGTAGCATTACGATATAACGTATAACGTTATGTAGCATAACGATATAACGTATAACGTTATGTAGCATTACGATATAACGTATAACGTTATGTAGCATTACGATATAACGTATAACGTTATGTAGCATTACGATATAACGTATAACGTTATATGGTAATACGTTATAACGTATAACGTTATGTAGCATTACGTTATAACGTATAACGTTATGTAGTATTACGTTATAACGTATAACGTTATGTAGCATAACGATATAACGTATAACGTTATGTAGCATTACGATATAACGTATAACGGTATGTAGCATTACGATGTAACGTATAACGTTATGTATCATTACGATATAACGTATAACGTAATGTAGCATTACGATATAACGTATAACGTTATATAGTATTACGTTATCGCGTATAACGTTATGTAGCATTACGATATAACGTATAACGTTATGTAGCATTACGATATAACGTATAACGTTATGTAGCATTACGATATAACGTATAACGTTACGTAGCATTACGATATAACGTATAACGTTACGTAGCATTTCTATATAACGTATAACGTTATGTAGCATTACTATATAACGTATAACGTTATGTAGCATTACGATATAACGTATAACGTTATGTAGCATTACGATATAACGTATAACGTTATGTAGCATTACGATATAACGTATAACGTTATATGGTAAAACGATATAACGTATAACGTTATATGGTAATACGTTATAACGTATAACGTTATGTAGCATTACTATATAACGTGTAACGTTATGTAGCATTACGATATAACGTATAACGTTATGTAGCATTACGATATAACGTATAACGTTATGTAGCATAACGATATAACGTATAACGTTATGTAGGATTACGATATAACGTATAACGTTATGTAGCATTACGATATATCGTATAACGTTATGTAGCATTACGATATAACGTATAACGTTATGTAGCATTACGATATAACGTATAACGTTATATGGTAATACGTTATAACGTATAACGTTATGTAGCATTACGATATAACGTATAACGTTATGTAGCATTACGATATAACGTATAACGTTATGTAGCATTACGATATAACGTATAACGTTATATTGTAATACGTTATAACGTATAACGTTATGTAGCATTACGATATAACGTTTAACGTTATGTAGGATTACGATATAACGTATATCGTTATGTAGCATTACGATATAACGTATAACGTTATGTAGCATTACGATATAACGTATATCGTTATGTAGCATTTCTATATAACGTTTAACGTTATGTAGCATTACGATATAACGTATAACGTTATGTAGCATTACGATATAACGTATAACGTTATATGGTAATACGATATAACGTATAACGTTATGTAGCATTACGATATAACGTATAACGTTATGTAGCATTACGATATAACGTGTAACGTTATGTAGCATTACGATATAACGTATAACGTTATGTAGCATTACGATATAACGTATAACGTTATGTAGCATTACGATATAACGTATAACGTTATGTAGCATTACGATATAACGTATAACGTTATGTAGCATTACGATATAACGTGTAACGTTATGTAGCATTACGATATAACGTATAACGTTATGTAGCATTACGATATAACGTATAACGTTATGTAGCATAACGATATAACGTATAACTTTATGTAGCATAACAATATAACGTATAACGTTACGTAGCATTACGATATAACGTATAACGTTATGTAGCATTACGATATAACGTATAACGTTATGTAGCATTACGTTATAACGTGTAACGTTATGTATCATTACGATATAACGTATAACGTTATGTAGCATTACGATATAACGTATAACGTTATGTAGCATTACGATATAACGTATAACGTTATGTAGCATTACGATATAACGTATAATGTTATGTAGCATTACGATATAACGTACAACGTATTGTAGCATTACGATATAGCGTATAACGTTATGTAGCATTACGATATAACGTGTAACGTTATGTAGCATTACGATATAACGTATAACGTATTGTAGCATTACGATATAGCGTATAACGTTATGTAGCATTACGATATAACGTGTAACGTTATGTAGCATTACGATATAACGTATAACGTTATGTAGCATTACGATATAACGTATAACGTTATATGGTAATACGTTATAACGTATAACGTTATGTAGCATTACGATATAACGTATAACGTTATGTAGCATTACGATATAACGTATAACGTTATGTAGCATTACGATATAACGTATAACGTTATGTAGCATTACGATATAACGTATAACGTTATGTAGCATTACGATATAACGCATAACGTTATGTAGCATTACTATATAACGTTTAACGTTATGTAGCATTACGATATAACGTATAACGTTATGTAGCTTTACGATATAACGTTTAACGTATTGTAGCATTACGATATAGCGTATAACGTTATGTAGCATTACCATATAACGTATAACGTTATGTAGCATTACGATATAACGTAGAACGTTATGTAGCATTACTATATAACGTATAACGTAATGTAGCATTATGATATAACGTATAACGATATATAGTATTACGCTATAACGTATAACGTTATGTAGCATAACGATATAACGTATAACGTTATGTAGCATTACGATATAACGTATAACGTTATGTAGCATTACGATATAACGTATAACTTTATCTAGCATTACTATATAACGTTTAACGTTATGTAGCATTACGATATAACGTATAACTTTATATAGCATTACTATATAACGTTTAACGTTATGTAGCATTACGATATAACGTATAACGTTATGTAGCATTACGATATAACGTATAACGTTATGTAGCATTAAGATATAACGTATAACGTTATGTAGCATTACGATATAACGTATAACGTTATGTAGCATTACGATATAACGTATAACGTTATGTAGCATTACGATATAACGTATAACTTTATATAGTATTACGTTATAACGTATAACGTTATGTAGCATTACGATATAACGTATAACGTTATGTAGCATTACTATATATCGCATAACGTTATGTAGCATTACGATATAACGTATAACGTTATGTAGCATTACGATATAACGTATAACGTTATGTAGCATAACGATATAACGTATAACGTTACGTAGCATTACGATATAACGTATAACGTTATGTAGCATTACGATATAACCTATAACGTTATGTAGCATTACGTTATAACGTGTAACGTTATGTAGCATTACGATATAACGTATAACGTTATGTAGCATTACGATATAACGTGTAACGTTATGTAGCATTACGATATAACGTATAACGTTATGTAGCATTACGATATAACGTATAACGTTATGTAGCATTACGATATAACGTATAACGTTATGTAGCATTACGATATAACGTATAACGTTATGTAGCATTACGATATAACGTGTAACGTTATGTAGCATTATGATATAACGTATAACGTTATGTAGCATTACGATATAACGTATAACGTTATGTAGCATAACGATATAACGTGTAACGTTATGTAGCATTACGATATAACGTATAACGTTATGTAGCATTACGATATAACGTATAACGTTATGTAGCATTACGATATAACGTATAACGTTATGTAGCATTACGATATAACGTATAACGTTAAGTAGCATTACGATATAACGTATAACGTTATATGGTAATACGTTATAACGTATAACGTTATGTAGCATTACGATATAACGTATAACGTTATGTAGCATGACGATATAACGTATAACGTTATGTAGCATTACGATATAACGTATAACGGTATGTAGCATTACGATGTAACGTATAACGTTATGTATCATTACGATATAACGTATAACGTAATGTAGCATTACGATATAACGTATAACGTTAAGTAGCATTACGATATAACGTATAACGTTATATGCTAATACGTTATAACGTATAACGTTATGTAGCATTACGATATAACGTATAACATTATATAGAATTACGTTATAACGTATAACGTTATGTAGCACTATGATATAACGTATAACGTTATGTAGCATTACGTTATAACGTATAACGTTATGTAGCATTACGTTATAACGTATAACGTTATGTAGTATTACGTTATAACGTATAACGTTATGTAGCATTACGATATAACGTATAACGTTATGTAGCATAACGATATAACGTATAACGTTATGTAGCATTACGATATAACGTATAACGTTATGTAGCATTACGATATATCGTATAACGTTATGTAGCATTACGATATAACGTATAACGTTATGTAGCATTACGATATAACGTATAACGTTATATGGTAATACGTTATAACGTATAACGTTATGTAGCATTACGTTATAACGTATAACGTTATGTAGTATAACGTTATAACGTATAACGTTATGTAGCATAACGATATAACGTATAACGTTATGTAGCATTACGATATAACGTATAACGTTATATTGTAATATGTTATAACGTATAACGTTATGTAGCATTACGATATAACGTTTAACGTTATGTAGGATTACGATATAACGTATATCGTTATGTAGCATTACGATATAACGTATAACGTTATGTAGCATTACGATATAACGTATAACGTTAAGTAGCATTACGATATAACGTATAACGTTATATGGTAATACGTTATAACGTATAACGTTATGTAGCATTACGATATAACGTATAACATTATATAGAATTACGTTATAACGTATAACGTTATGTAACACTATGATATAACGTATAACGTTATGTAGCATTACGTTATAACGTATAACGTTATGTAGCATTACGTTATAACGTATAACGTTATGTAGTATTACGTTATAACGTATAACGTTATGTAGCATTACGATATAACGTATAACGTTATGTAGCATAACGATATAACGTATAACGTTATGTAGCATTACGATATAACGTATAACGTTATGTAGCATTACGATATATCGTATAACGTTATGTAGCATTACGATATAACGTATAACGTTATGTAGCATTACGATATAACGTATAACGTTATATGGTAATACGTTATAACGTATAACGTTATGTAGCATTACGTTATAACGTATAACGTTATGTAGTATTACGTTATAACGTATAACGTTATGTAGCATAACGATATAACGTATAACGTTATGTAGCATTACGATATAACGTATAACGTTATATAGTATTACGTTATCGCGTATAACGTTATGTAGCATTACGATATAACGTATAACTTTATATAGAATTACGTTATAACGTATAACGTTATGTAGCACTATGATATAACGTATAACGTTATGTAGCATTACGTTATAACGTATAACGTTATGTAGCATTACGTTATAACGTATAACGTTATGTAGTATTACGTTATAACGTATAACGTTATGTAGCATAACGATATAACGTATAACGTTATGTAGCATTACGATATAACGTATAACGTTATATGGTAAAACGATATAACGTATAACGTTATATGGTAATACGTTATAACGTATAACGTTATGTAGCATTACTATATAACGTGTAACGTTATGTAGCATTACGATATAACGTATAACGTTATGTAACATTACGATATAACGTATAACGTTATGTAGCATTACGATATAACGTATAACGTTATGTAGCATTACTATATAACGTATAACTTTATATAGTATTACGTTATAACGTATAATGTTATGTAGCATTACGATATAACGTATAACGTTATGTAGCATAACGATATAACGTATAACGTTATGTAGCATTACGATATAACGTATAACGTTATGTAGCATTACGATATATCGTATAACGTTATGTAGCATTACGATATAACGTATAACGTTATGTAGCATTACGATATAACGTATAACGTTATATGGTAATACGTTATAACGTATAACGTTATGTAGCATTACGTTATAACGTATAACGTTATGTAGTATTACGTTATAACGTATAACGTTATGTAGCATTACGATATAACGTATAACGGTATGTAGCATTACGATGTAACGTATAACGTTATGTATCATTACGATATAACGTATAACGTAATGTAGCATTACGATATAACGTATAACGTTATATAGTATTACGTTATCGCGTATAACGTTATGTAGCATTACGATATAACGTATAACGTTATGTAGCATTACGATATAACGTATAACGTTATGTAGCATTACGATATAACGTATAACGTTACGTAGCATTACGATATAACGTATAACGTTACGTAGCATTTCTATATAACGTATAACGTTATGTAGCATTACTATATAACGTATAACGTTATGTAGCATTACGATATAACGTATAACGTTATGTAGCATTACGATATAACGTATAACGTTATGTAGCATTACGATATAACGTATAACGTTATATGGTAAAACGATATAACGTATAACGTTATATGGTAAAACGATATAACGTATAACGTTATATGGTAATACGTTATAACGTATAACGTTATGTAGCATTACTATATAACGTGTAACGTTATGTAGCATTACGATATAACGTATAACGTTATGTAGCATTACGATATAACGTATAACGTTATGTAGCATAACGATATAACGTATAACGTTATGTAGGATTACGATATAACGTATAACGTTATGTAGCATTACGATATATCGTATAACGTTATGTAGCATTACGATATAACGTATAACGTTATGTAGCATTACGATATAACGTATAACGTTATATGGTAATACGTTATAACGTATAACGTTATGTAGCATTACGATATAACGTATAACGTTATGTAGCATTACGATATAACGTATAACGTTATGTAGCATTACGATATAACGTATAACGTTATGTTGTAATACGTTATAACGTATAACGTTATGTAGCATTACGATATAACGTTTAACGTTATGTAGGATTACGATATAACGTATATCGTTATGTAGCATTACGATATAACGTATAACGTTATGTAGCATTACGATATAACGTATAACGTTAAGTAGCATTACGATATAACGTATAACGTTATATGGTAATACGTTATAACGTATAACGTTATGTAGCATTACGATATAACGTATAACATTATATAGAATTACGTTATAACGTATAACGTTATGTAGCACTATGATATAACGTATAACGTTATGTAGCATTACGTTATAACGTATAACGTTATGTAGCATTACGTTATAACGTATAACGTTATGTAGTATTACGTTATAACGTATAACGTTATGTAGCATTACGATATAACGTATAACGTTATGTAGCATAACGATATAACGTATAACGTTATGTAGCATTACGATATAACGTATAACGTTATGTAGCATTACGATATATCGTATAACGTTATGTAGCATTACGATATAACGTATAACGTTATGTAGCATTACGATATAACGTATAACGTTATATGGTAATACGTTATAACGTATAACGTTATGTAGCATTACGTTATAACGTATAACGTTATGTAGTATTACGTTATAACGTATAACGTTATGTAGCATAACGATATAACGTATAACGTTATGTAGCATTACGATATAACGTATAACGTTATATAGTATTACGTTATCGCGTATAACGTTATGTAGCATTACGATATAACGTATAACTTTATATAGAATTACGTTATAACGTATAACGTTATGTAGCACTATGATATAACGTATAACGTTATGTAGCATTACGTTATAACGTATAACGTTATGTAGCATTACGTTATAACGTATAACGTTATGTAGTATTACGTTATAACGTATAACGTTATGTAGCATAACGATATAACGTATAACGTTATGTAGCATTACGATATAACGTATAACGTTATATGGTAAAACGATATAACGTATAACGTTATATGGTAATACGTTATAACGTATAACGTTATGTAGCATTACTATATAACGTGTAACGTTATGTAGCATTACGATATAACGTATAACGTTATGTAACATTACGATATAACGTATAACGTTATGTAGCATTACGAAATAACGTATAACGTTATGTAGCATTACTATATAACGTATAACTTTATATAGTATTACGTTATAACGTATAATGTTATGTAGCATTACGATATAACGTATAACGTTATGTAGCATAACGATATAACGTATAACGTTATGTAGCATTACGATATAACGTATAACGTTATGTAGCATTACGATATATCGTATAACGTTATGTAGAATTACGATATAACGTATAACGTTATGTAGCATTACGATATAACGTATAACGTTATATGGTAATACGTTATAACGTATAACGTTATGTAGCATTACGTTATAACGTATAACGTTATGTAGTATTACGTTATAACGTATAACGTTATGTAGCATAACGATATAACGTATAACGTTATGTAGCATTACGATATAACGTATAACGGTATGTAGCATTACGATGTAACGTATAACGTTATGTATCATTACGATATAACGTATAACGTAATGTAGCATTACGATATAACGTATAACGTTATATAGTATTACGTTATCGCGTATAACGTTATGTAGCATTACGATATAACGTATAACTTTATATAGAATTACGTTATAACGTATAACGTTATGTAGCACTATGATATAACGTATAACGTTATGTAGCATTACGTTATAACGTATAACGTTATGTAGCATTACGTTATAACGTATAACGTTATGTAGTATTACGTTATAACGTATAACGTTATGTAGCATAACGATATAACGTATAACGTTATGTAGCATTACGATATAACGTATAACGTTATATGGTAAAACGATATAACGTATAACGTTATATGGTAATACGTTATAACGTATAACGTTATGTAGCATTACTATATAACGTGTAACGTTATGTAGCATTACGATATAACGTATAACGTTATGTAACATTACGATATAACGTATAACGTTATGTAGCATTACGAAATAACGTATAACGTTATGTAGCATTACTATATAACGTATAACTTTATATAGTATTACGTTATAACGTATAATGTTATGTAGCATTACGATATAACGTATAACGTTATGTAGCATAACGATATAACGTATAACGTTATGTAGCATTACGATATAACGTATAACGTTATGTAGCATTACGATATATCGTATAACGTTATGTAGCATTACGATATAACGTATAACGTTATGTAGCATTACGATATAACGTATAACGTTATATGGTAATACGTTATAACGTATAACGTTATGTAGCATTACGTTATAACGTATAACGTTATGTAGTATTACGTTATAACGTATAACGTTATGTAGCATAACGATATAACGTATAACGTTATGTAGCATTACGATATAACGTATAACGGTATGTAGCATTACGATGTAACGTATAACGTTATGTATCATTACGATATAACGTATAACGTAATGTAGCATTACGATATAACGTATAACGTTATATAGTATTACGTTATCGCGTATAACGTTATGTAGCATTACGATATAACGTATAACGTTATGTAGCATTACGATATAACGTATAACGTTATGTAGCATTACGATATAACGTATAACGTTACGTAGCATTACGATATAACGTATAACGTTACGTAGCATTTCTATATAACGTATAACGTTATGTAGCATTACTATATAACGTATAACGTTATGTAGCATTACGATATAACGTATAACGTTATGTAGCATTACGATATAACGTATAACGTTATGTAGCATTACGATATAACGTATAACGTTATATGGTAAAACGATATAACGTATAACGTTATATGGTAATACGTTATAACGTATAACGTTATGTAGCATTACTATATAACGTGTAACGTTATGTAGCATTACGATATAACGTATAACGTTATGTAGCATTACGATATAACGTATAACGTTATGTAGCATAACGATATAACGTATAACGTTATGTAGGATTACGATATAACGTATAACGTTATGTAGCATTACGATATATCGTATAACGTTATGTAGCATTACGATATAACGTATAACGTTATGTAGCATTACGATATAACGTATAACGTTATATGGTAATACGTTATAACGTATAACGTTATGTAGCATTACGATATAACGTATAACGTTATGTAGCATTACGATATAACGTATAACGTTATGTAGCATTACGATATAACGTATAACGTTATATTGTAATACGTTATAACGTATAACGTTATGTAGCATTACTATATAACGTATAACTTTATATAGTATTACGTTATAACGTATAATGTTATGTAGCATTACGATATAACGTATAACGTTATGTAGCATAACGATATAACGTATAACGTTATGTAGCATTACGATATAACGTATAACGTTATGTAGCATTACGATATATCGTATAACGTTATGTAGCATTACGATATAACGTATAACGTTATGTAGCATTACGATATAACGTATAACGTTATATGGTAATACGTTATAACGTATAACGTTATGTAGCATTACGTTATAACGTATAACGTTATGTAGTATTACGTTATAACGTATAACGTTATGTAGCATAACGATATAACGTATAACGTTATGTAGCATTACGATATAACGTATAACGGTATGTAGCATTACGATGTAACGTATAACGTTATGTATCATTACGATATAACGTATAACGTAATGTAGCATTACGATATAACGTATAACGTTATATAGTATTACGTTATCGCGTATAACGTTATGTAGCATTACGATATAACGTATAACGTTATGTAGCATTACGATATAACGTATAACGTTATGTAGCATTACGATATAACGTATAACGTTACGTAGCATTACGATATAACGTATAACGTTACGTAGCATTTCTATATAACGTATAACGTTATGTAGCATTACTATATAACGTATAACGTTATGTAGCATTACGATATAACGTATAACGTTATGTACCATTACGATATAACGTATAACGTTATGTAGCATTACGATATAACGTATAACGTTATATGGTAAAACGATATAACGTATAACGTTATATGGTAATACGTTATAACGTATAACGTTATGTAGCATTACTATATAACGTGTAACGTTATGTAGCATTACGATATAACGTATAACGTTATGTAGCATTACGATATAACGTATAACGTTATGTAGCATAACGATATAACGTATAACGTTATGTAGGATTACGATATAACGTATAACGTTATGTAGCATTACGATATATCGTATAACGTTATGTAGCATTACGATATAACGTATAACGTTATGTAGCATTACGATATAACGTATAACGTTATATGGTAATACGTTATAACGTATAACGTTATGTAGCATTACGATATAACGTTTAACGTTATGTAGCATTACGATATAACGTATAACGTTATGTAGCATTACGATATAACGTATAACGTTATATTGTAATACGTTATAACGTATAACGTTATGTAGCATTACGATATAACGTTTAACGTTATGTAGGATTACGATATAACGTATATCGTTATGTAGCATTACGATATAACGTATAACGTTATATGGTAATACGTTATAACGTATAACGTTATGTAGCATTACGATATAACGTATAACGTTATGTCGCATTACGATATAACGTATAACGTTATGTAGCATTACTATATAACGTTTAACGTTATGTAGCATTACGATATAACGTATAACGTTATGTAGCATTACGATATAACGTATAACGTTATATGGTAATACGATATAACGTATAACGTTATGTAGCATTACGATATAACGTATAACGTTATATGGTAATAGGTTATAACGTATAACGTTATGTAGCATTACGATATAACGTATAACGTTATGTAGCATAACGATATAACGTATAACGTTATGTAGCATTACGATATAACGTATAACGTTATGTAGCATTACGATATAACGTATAACGTTATGTAGGATTACGATATAATGTATAACGTTATGTAACATTACGATATAACGTATAACGTTATATGGTAATACGTTATAACGTATAACGTTATGTAGCATTACGATATAACGTATAACGTTATGTAGCATTACGATATAACGTATAACGTTATGTAGAATTACGATATAACGTAAAACGTTATATGGTAATACGTTATAACGTATAACGTTATGTAGCATTACTATATAACGTGTGACGTTATGTAGCATTACGATATAACGTATAACGTTATGTACAATTACGATATAACGTATAACGTTATGTAGCATTACGATATAACGTATAACGTTATGTAGCATTACTATATAACGTATAACGTTATATAGTATTACGTTATAACGTATAACGTTATGTAGCATTACGATATAACGTATAACGTTATGTAGCATTACGATATAACGTATAACGTTATATGGTAATACGTTATAACGTATAACGTTATGCAGCATTACTATATAACGTATAACGTTATGTAGCATTACTATATAACGTATAACGTTATGTAGCATTACGATATAACGTATAACGTTATGTAGCATTACTATATAGCGTATAACGTTATGTAGCATTACGATATAACGTATAACGTTATATGGTAATACGTTATAACGTATAACGTTATGTAGCATTACGATATAACGTATAACTTTATATAGTATTACGTTATAACGTATAACGTTATGTAGCACTATGGTATAACGTATAACGTTATGTAGCATTACGTTATAACGTATAACGTTATGTAGTATTACGTTATAACGTATAACGTTATGTAGCATTACTATATAACGTATAACGTTAAGTAGCATTACTATATAACGTATAACGTTATGTAGCATTACAATATAACGTATAACGTTATGTAGCATTACGATATAACGTATAACGTTACGTAGCATTACGATATAACGTATAACGTTATGTAGCATTATGTTATAACGTATAACGTTATGTAGTATTACGTTATAACGTATAACGTTATGTAGCATAACGATATAACGTATAACGTTATGTAGCATTACGATATAACGTATAACGGTATGTAGCATTACGATGTAACGTATAACGTTATGTAGCATTACGATATAACGTATAACGTAATGTAGCATTACGATATAACGTATAACGTTATACAGTATTACGTTATCGCGTATAACGTTATGTAGCATTACGATATAACGTATAACGTTATGTAGCATAACGATATAACGTATAACGTTATGTAGCATTACTATATAACGTATAACGTTATGTAGCATTACGATATAACGTATAACGTATTGTAGCATTACGTTATAGCGTATAACGTTATGTAGCATTACGATATAACGTATAACGTTATGTAGCATTACGATATAACGTAGAACGTTATGTAGCATTACTATATAACGTATAACGTAATGTAGCATTATGATATAACGTATAACGATATATAGTATTACGCTATAACGTATAACGTTATGTAGCATAACGATATAACGTATAACGTTATGTAGCATAACGATATAACGTATAACGTTATGTAGCATTACGATATAGCGTATAACGTTATGTAGCATTACGATATAACGTATAACGTTATGTAGCATTACGTTATAACGTGTAACGTTATGTAGCATTACGATATAACGTATAACGTTATGTAGCATTACGATATAACGTATAACGTTATATTGTAATACGTTATAACGTATAACGTTATGTAGCATTACGATATAACGTATAACGTTATGTAGGATTACGATATAACGTATATCGTTATGTAGCATTACGATATAACGTATAACGTTATGTAGCATTACGATATAACGTATAACGTTATGTCGCATTACGATATAACGTATAACGTTATGTAGCATTACGATATAACGTATAACGTTATGTAGCATTACGATATAACGTATAACGTTATGTAGCATTACGATATAACGTATAACGTTATGTAGCATTACGATATAACGTATAACGTTATGTAGCATTACGATATAACGTATAACGTTATGTAGCATTACGATATAACGTATAACTTTATATAGTATTACGTTATAACGTATAACGTTATGTAGCATTTCGATATAACGTATAACGTTATGTAGCATTACTATATGTCGCATAACGTTATGTGGCATTACGATATAACGTATAACGTTATGTAGCATTACGTTACAACGTATAACGTTATGTAGCATTACAATATAACGTATAACGTTATGTAGCATTACGATATAACGTATAACGTTACGTAGCATTACGATATAACGTATAACGTTATGTAGCATTACGTTATAACGTATAACGTTATGTAGTATTACGTTATAACGTATAACGTTATGTAGCATAACGATATAACGTATAACGTTATGTAGCATTACGATATAACGTATAACGGTATGTAGCATTACGATGTAACGTATAACGTTATGTAGCATTACGATATAACGTATAACGTAATGTAGCATTACGATATAACGTATAACGTTATACAGTATTACGTTATCGCGTATAACGTTATGTAGCATTACGATATAACGTATAACGTTATGTAGCATAACGATATAACGTATAACGTTATGTAGCATTACTATATAACGTATAACGTTATGTAGCATTACGATATAACGTATAACGTATTGTAGCATTACGTTATAGCGTATAACGTTATGTAGCATTACGATATAACGTATAACGTTATGTAGCATTACGATATAACGTAGAACGTTATGTAGCATTACTATATAACGTATAACGTAATGTAGCATTATGATATAACGTATAACGATATATAGTATTACGCTATAACGTATAACGTTATGTAGCATAACGATATAACGTATAACGTTATGTAGCATTACGATATAGCGTATAACGTTATGTAGCATTACGATATAACGTATAACGTTATGTAGCATTACGATATAACGTATAACGTTATGTAGCATAACGATATAACGTATAACGTTATGTAGGATTACGATATAACGTATAACGTTATGTAGCATTACGATATATCGTATAACGTTATGTAGCATTACGATATAACGTATAACGTTATGTAGCATTACGATATAACGTATAACGTTATATGGTAATACGTTATAACGTATAACGTTATGTAGCATTACGATATAACGTATAACGTTATGTAGCATTACGATATAACGTATAACGTTATGTAGCATTACGATATAACGTATAACGTTATATTGTAATACGTTATAACGTATAACGTTATGTAGCATTACTATATAACGTATAACTTTATATAGTATTACGTTATAACGTATAATGTTATGTAGCATTACGATATAACGTATAACGTTATGTAGCATAACGATATAACGTATAACGTTATGTAGCATTACGATATAACGTATAACGTTATGTAGCATTACGATATATCGTATAACGTTATGTAGCATTACGATATAACGTATAACGTTATGTAGCATTACGATATAACGTATAACGTTATATGGTAATACGTTATAACGTATAACGTTATGTAGCATTACGTTATAACGTATAACGTTATGTAGTATTACGTTATAACGTATAACGTTATGTAGCATAACGATATAACGTATAACGTTATGTAGCATTACGATATAACGTATAACGGTATGTAGCATTACGATGTAACGTATAACGTTATGTATCATTACGATATAACGTATAACGTAATGTAGCATTACGATATAACGTATAACGTTATATAGTATTACGTTATCGCGTATAACGTTATGTAGCATTACGATATAACGTATAACGTTATGTAGCATTACGATATAACGTATAACGTTATGTAGCATTACGATATAACGTATAACGTTACGTAGCATTACGATATAACGTATAACGTTACGTCGCATTTCTATATAACGTATAACGTTATGTAGCATTACTATATAACGTATAACGTTATGTAGCATTACGATATAACGTATAACGTTATGTAGCATTACGATATAACGTTTAACGTTATGTAGCATTACGATATAACGTATAACGTTATGTAGCATTACGATATAACGTATAACGTTATATTGTAATACGTTATAACGTATAACGTTATGTAGCATTACGATATAACGTTTAACGTTATGTAGGATTACGATATAACGTATATCGTTATGTAGCATTACGATATAACGTATAACGTTATATGGTAATACGTTATAACGTATAACGTTATGTAGCATTACGATATAACGTATAACGTTATGTCGCATTACGATATAACGTATAACGTTATGTAGCATTACTATATAACGTTTAACGTTATGTAGCATTACGATATAACGTATAACGTTATGTAGCATTACGATATAACGTATAACGTTATATGGTAATACGATATAACGTATAACGTTATGTAGCATTACGATATAACGTATAACGTTATATGGTAATAGGTTATAACGTATAACGTTATGTAGCATTACGATATAACGTATAACGTTATGTAGCATAACGATATAACGTATAACGTTATGTAGCATTACGATATAACGTATAACGTTATGTAGCATTACGATATAACGTATAACGTTATGTAGGATTACGATATAATGTATAACGTTATGTAACATTACGATATAACGTATAACGTTATATGGTAATACGCTATAACGTATAACGTTATGTAGCATTACGATATAACGTATAACGTTATGTAGCATTACGATATAACGTATAACGTTACGTAGCATTACGATATAACGTATAACGTTATGTAGCATTACTATATAACGTATAACGTTATGTAGCATTACTATATAACGTATAACGTTATGTAGCATTACGATATAACGTATAACGTTATGTAGAATTACGATATAACGTAAAACGTTATATGGTAATACGTTATAACGTATAACGTTATGTAGCATTACTATATAACGTGTGACGTTATGTAGCATTACGATATAACGTATAACGTTATGTACAATTACGATATAACGTATAACGTTATGTAGCATTACGATATAACGTATAACGTTATGTAGCATTACTATATAACGTATAACGTTATATAGTATTACGTTATAACGTATAACGTTATGTAGCATTACGATATAACGTATAACGTTATGTAGCATTACGATATAACGTATAACGTTATATGGTAATACGTTATAACGTATAACGTTATGCAGCATTACTATATAACGTATAACGTTATGTAGCATTACTATATAACGTATAACGTTATGTAGCATTACGATATAACGTATAACGTTATGTAGCATTACTATATAGCGTATAACGTTATGTAGCATTACGATATAACGTATAACGTTATATGGTAATACGTTATAACGTATAACGTTATGTAGCATTACTATATAACGTATAACGTTATGTAGCATTACGATATAACGTATAACGTTATGTAGCATTACTATATAGCGTATAACGTTATGTAGCATTACGATATAGCGTATAACGTTATGTAGCATTACGATATAACGTATAACGTTATGTAGCATTACGATATAACGTATAACGTTATGTAGCATAACGATATAACGTATAACGTTATGTAGGATTACGATATAACGTATAACGTTATGTAGCATTACGATATATCGTATAACGTTATGTAGCATTACGATATAACGTATAACGTTATGTAGCATTACGATATAACGTATAACGTTATATGGTAATACGTTATAACGTATAACGTTATGTAGCATTACGATATAACGTATAACGTTATGTAGCATTACGATATAACGTATAACGTTATGTAGCATTACGATATAACGTATAACGTTATATTGTAATACGTTATAACGTATAACGTTATGTAGCATTACTATATAACGTATAACTTTATATAGTATTACGTTATAACGTATAATGTTATGTAGCATTACGATATAACGTATAACGTTATGTAGCATAACGATATAACGTATAACGTTATGTAGCATTACGATATAACGTATAACGTTATGTAGCATTACGATATATCGTATAACGTTATGTAGCATTACGATATAACGTATAACGTTATGTAGCATTACGATATAACGTATAACGTTATATGGTAATACGTTATAACGTATAACGTTATGTAGCATTACGTTATAACGTATAACGTTATGTAGTATTACGTTATAACGTATATCGTTATGTAGCATAACGATATAACGTATAACGTTATGTAGCATTACGATATAACGTATAACGGTATGTAGCATTACGATGTAACGTATAACGTTATGTATCATTACGATATAACGTATAACGTAATGTAGCATTACGATATAACGTATAACGTTATATAGTATTACGTTATCGCGTATAACGTTATGTAGCATTACGATATAACGTATAACGTTATGTAGCATTACGATATAACGTATAACGTTATGTAGCATTACGATATAACGTATAACGTTACGTAGCATTACGATATAACGTATAACGTTACGTCGCATTTCTATATAACGTATAACGTTATGTAGCATTACTATATAACGTATAACGTTATGTAGCATTACGATATAACGTATAACGTTATGTAGCATTACGATATAACGTTTAACGTTATGTAGCATTACGATATAACGTATAACGTTATGTAGCATTACGATATAACGTATAACGTTATATTGTAATACGTTATAACGTATAACGTTATGTAGCATTACGATATAACGTTTAACGTTATGTAGGATTACGATATAACGTATATCGTTATGTAGCATTACGATATAACGTATAACGTTATATGGTAATACGTTATAACGTATAACGTTATGTAGCATTACGATATAACGTATAACGTTATGTCGCATTACGATATAACGTATAACGTTATGTAGCATTACTATATAACGTTTAACGTTATGTAGCATTACGATATAACGTATAACGTTATGTAGCATTACGATATAACGTATAACGTTATATGGTAATACGATATAACGTATAACGTTATGTAGCATTACGATATAACGTATAACGTTATATGGTAATAGGTTATAACGTATAACGTTATGTAGCATTACGATATAACGTATAACGTTATGTAGCATAACGATATAACGTATAACGTTATGTAGCATTACGATATAACGTATAACGTTATGTAGCATTACGATATAACGTATAACGTTATGTAGGATTACGATATAATGTATAACGTTATGTAACATTACGATATAACGTATAACGTTATATGGTAATACGCTATAACGTATAACGTTATGTAGCATTACGATATAACGTATAACGTTATGTAGCATTACGATATAACGTATAACGTTACGTAGCATTACGATATAACGTATAACGTTATGTAGCATTACTATATAACGTATAACGTTATGTAGCATTACTATATAACGTATAACGTTATGTAGCATTACGATATAACGTATAACGTTATGTAGAATTACGATATAACGTAAAACGTTATATGGTAATACGTTATAACGTATAACGTTATGTAGCATTACTATATAACGTGTGACGTTATGTAGCATTACGATATAACGTATAACGTTATGTACAATTACGATATAACGTATAACGTTATGTAGCATTACGATATAACGTATAACGTTATGTAGCATTACTATATAACGTATAACGTTATATAGTATTACGTTATAACGTATAACGTTATGTAGCATTACGATATAACGTATAACGTTATGTAGCATTACGATATAACGTATAACGTTATATGGTAATACGTTATAACGTATAACGTTATGCAGCATTACTATATAACGTATAACGTTATGTAGCATTACTATATAACGTATAACGTTATGTAGCATTACGATATAACGTATAACGTTATGTAGCATTACTATATAGCGTATAACGTTATGTAGCATTACGATATAACGTATAACGTTATATGGTAATACGTTATAACGTATAACGTTATGTAGCATTACGATATAACGTATAACTTTATATAGTATTACGTTATAACGTATAACGTTATGTAGCACTATGGTATAACGTATAACGTTATGTAGCATTACGTTATAACGTATAACGTTATGTAGTATTACGTTATAACGTATAACGTTATGTAGCATTACTATATAACGTATAACGTTAAGTAGCATTACTATAACGTATAACGTTATGTAGCATTACAATATAACGTATAACGTTATGTAGCATTACGATATAACGTATAACGTTACGTAGCATTACGATATAACGTATAACGTTATGTAGCATTACGATATAACGTATAAAGTTATATTGTAATACGTTATAACGTATAACGTTATGTAGCATTACGATATAACGTATAACGTTATGTAGGGAGTTACGATATAACGTATATCGTTATGTAGCATTACGATATAACGTATAACGTTATGTAGCATTACGATATAACGTATAACGTTATGTCGCATTACGATATAACGTATAACGTTATGTAGCATTACGATATAACGTATAACGTTATGTAGCATTACGATATAACGTATAACGTTATGTAGCATTACGATATAACGTATAACGTTATGTAGCATTACGATATAACGTATAACGTTATGTAGCATTACGATATAACGTATAACGTTATGTAGCATTACGATATAACGTATAACTTTATATAGTATTACGTTATAACGTATAACGTTATGTAGCATTTCGATATAACGTAGAACGTTATGTAGCATTACTATATGTCGCATAACGTTTATGTGGCATTACGATATAACCGTATAACGTTATGTAGCATTACGTTATAACGTATAACGTTATGTAGCATTACAATATAACGTATAACGTTATGTAGCATTACGATATAACGTATAACGTTACGTAGCATTACGATATAACGTATAACGTTATGTAGCATTACGTTATAACGTATAACGTTATGTAGTATTACGTTATAACGTATAACGTTATGTAGCATAACGATATAACGTATAACGTTATGTAGCATTACGATATAACGTATAACGGTATGTAGCATTACGATGTAACGTATAACGTTATGTAGCATTACGATATAACGTATAACGTAATGTAGCATACGATATAGCGTATAACGTTATACAGTATTACGTTATCGCGTATAACGTTATGTAGCATTACGATATAACGTATAACGTTATGTAGCATAACGATATAACGTATAACGTTATGTAGCATTACTATATAACGTATAACGTTATGTAGCATTACGATATAACGTATAACGTATTGTAGCATTACGTTATAGCGTATAACGTTATGTAGCATTACGATATAACGTATAACGTTATGTAGCATTACGATATAACGTAGAACGTTATGTAGCATTACTATATAACGTATAACGTAATGTAGCATTATGATATAACGTATAACGATATATAGTATTACGCTATAACGTATAACGTTATGTAGCATTACGATATAACGTATAACTTTATATAGTATTACGTTATAACGTATAACGTTATGTAGCATTTCGATATACGTATAACGTTATGTAGCATTACTATATGTCGCTAACGTTATGTGGGCATTACGATATAACGTATAACGTTATGTAGCATTACGTTATAACGTGTAACGTTATGTAGCATTACGATATAACGTATAACGTTATGTAGCATTACGATATAACGTATAACGTTATATTGTAATACGTTATAACGTATAACGTTATGTCGCATTACGATATAACGTATAACGTTATGTAGCATTACGATATAACGTATAACGTTATGTAGCATTACGATATAACGTATAACGTTATGTAGCATTACGATATAACGTATAACGTTATGTAGCATTACGATATAACGTATAACGTTATGTAGCATTACGATATAACGTATAACGTTATGTAGCATTGCGATATAACGTATAACTTTATATAGTATTACGTTATAACGTATAACGTTATGTAGCATTACGATATAACGTATAACGTTATGTAGCATTACTATATGTCGCATAACGTTATGTAGCATTACGATATAACGTATAACGTTATGTAGCATTACTATATGTCGCATAACGTTATGTAGCATTACGATATAACGTATAACGTTATGTAGCATTACCATATAACGTATAACGTTATGTAGCATAACGATATAACGTATAACGTTACGTAGCATTACGATATAACGTATAACGTTATGTAGCATAACGATATAACGTATAACGTTATGCAGCATTACAATATAACGTATAACGTTATGTAGCATTACGATATAACGTATAACGTTATATGGTAATACGATATAACGTATAACGTTATATGGTAATACGATATAACGTATAACGTTATATGGTAATACGTTATAACGTTAACGTTATGTAGCATTACGATATAACGTATAACGTTATGTAGCATTACGATATAACGTATAACGTTATGTAGCATACGATATACGTATAACGTTATGTAGCATTACGATATAACGTATAACGTTATGTAGCATTACGATATAACGTATAACGTTATGTAGCATTACGATATAACGTATAAAGTTATGTAGCATAACGATATAACGTATAACGTTATGTAGCATTACTATATAACGTATAACGTTATGTAGCATAACGATATAACGTATAACGTTATATTGTAATACGTTATAACGTATAACGTTATGTAGCATTACGATATAACGTATAACGTTATGTAGGATTACGATATAACGTATATCGTTATGTAGCATTACGATATAACGTATAACGTTATATGGTAATACGTTATAACGTATAACGTTATGTAGCATTACGATATAACGTATAACGTTATGTCGCATTACGATATAACGTATAACGTTATGTAGCATTACGATATAACGTATAACGTTATGTAGCATTACGATATAACGTAGAACGTTATGTAGCATTACTATATAACGTATAACGTAATGTAGCATTATGATATAACGTATAACGATATATAGTATTACGCTATAACGTATAACGTTATGTAGCATAACGATATAACGTATAACGTTATGTAGCATTACGATATAGCGTATAACGTTATGTAGCATTACGATATAACGTATAACGTTATGTAGCATTACGTTATAACGTGTAACGTTATGTAGCATTTACGATATAACGTATAACGTTATGTAGCATTACGATATAACGTATAACGTTATATTGTAATGACGTTATAACGTATAACGTTATGTAGCATTACGATATAACGTATAACGTTATGTAGGATTACGATATAACGTATATCGTTTATGTAGCATTACGATATAACGGATACGTTATGTAGCATTACGATATAACGTATAACGTTATGTCGCATTACGATATAACGTATAACGTTATGTAGCATTACGATATACACGTATAACGGTTATGTAGCATTACGATATAACGTATAACGTTATGTAGCATTACGATATAACGTATACGTTATGTAGCATTACGATATAACGTATAACGTTATGTAGCTTTACGAAATCACGTATAACGTTATGTAGCATTAAATCTGATCGAGTGTGT
>CAKXZU010000289.1:0-117921 GCA_936014575.1 Bombus lapidarius
ACACTCTATCAGATTAATTTAAAACTATAATTGCTTTTAGTTGACAGGGGAAGACAGTTAACGTAGGGCAAACCGAACGATGTGTCCTGTATAAAGACACAAATGTGGAGTATAGCGCGCCCCGAATTGTCTTCGTTACCCCAATAGCAGCGGAGATACGATCAATTAGATTTATTTGGCCCTGAGAATTTAAAAACTATAATTGCTTTTGATTTGACAGGGAAGAATGTTAACGTAGGACAAACCGAACGATCTGTCCTGTATAAAGAAACCAATGTGGCGTATAACGCGCTCTGAAATGTCTCGTAACTCCAATAGCAGCGGAGACACGATCAATTAGATTTGTTTGGCCTTGAGAATTTAAAAATTATAATTGCATTAGATTTTGACAGGGAAGAATGTTAACGTAGGGCAAATCGAACGATGTGCCCTGTATAAAGAATCAATGTGGAGTATAACGCGCTGCGAATTGCCTAGATATCCCCAATAGCAGTGGAGATACGATCAATTAGATTTATTTGGCCCTGAAAATCTAAATACTATAAATGCATTAGATTTGACAGGGGAGAATGTTAACGTAGGGCAAACCGAACGATGTGCTCTGTATAAAGAATCAAATGTGGAGTATAACGCGCTGCGAATTGCCTAGATATCCCCAATAGCAGCGGTGATACGATAAATTAGATTTATTTGGCCTCGAAAATTTAAAAACTATAATTGCTATTGATTTGACAGGGAAGACAGTTAACGTAGGGCAAACTGAACGATGTGTCCTGTATAAAGAATCAAATGTGGAGTATAAGGCGCCCCGAATTGTCTTCGTAACCGCAAAAGCAGCGGAGATACGATCAATTAGATTTATTTGGCCTTGAAAATTTAAATAATATAATTGCATTGCATATGACAGGGAAGAGTGTCAACGTTGGGCAAACCGAACGATGTGTCCTGTATAAGGAATCAAATGTGGAGTATAACGCGCATCGAATTGTCTAGATAACCCCAATAGCAGCGGAGATACGATCAAATAGATTTATTTGGCCTTGAAAATTTAAATAATATAATTGCATTGCATATGAAAGGAAAGAGTGTTAACGTTGGGCAAACCGAACGATGTGTCCTGTATAAAGAATCAAATGTGTAGTATAACGCGCCTCGAATTGCCTAGATAACCCCAATAGCAGCGGAGATACGATCAAATAGATTTATTTGGCCTTGAAAATTTAAAAACTATAATTGCTTTTGAATTCACAGGGAAGACAGTTAACGTAGGGCAAACCGAACGATGTGTCCTGTATAAAGAATCAAATGTGGAGTATAACGCGCATCGAATTGCCTAGACAACCCCAATAGCAGCGGAGATACGATCAATTAGATTTATTTGGCCTTGAAAATTTAAAAACTATAATTGCATTAGATTTGACAGGGAAGAATGTTAACGTAGGGCAAATCAAACGATGTGCCCTGTATAAAGAATCAAATGTGGAGTATAACGCGCTGCGAATTGCCTAGATATCCCCAATAGCACTGGAGACACGATCAATTAGATTCATTTGGCCTTGAAAATTTAAATAATATAATTGCATTGCATATGACAGGGAAGAGTGTTGACGTTGGGCAAACCGAACGATGTGTCCTGTATAAAGAATCAAATGTGGAGTATAACGCGCCCCGAATTGTCTTCGTAACCCCAATAGCAGCGGTGATACGATAAATTAGATTTATTTGGCCCTGAAAATCTAAATACTATAACTGCTTTTGATTTGACAGGGAAGAGTGTTAACATTGTGCAAAGCGAACGATGTGTCCTGTATAAAGAATCAAATGTGGAGTATAACGCGCATCGAATTGCCTAGATAACCCCAATAGCAGTGGAGATACGATCAATTAGATTTATTTGGCCCTGAAAATTTAAAAAAAATAATTGCTTTTGATTTGACAGGGAAGAATGTTAACGTAGGACAAACCGAACGATATGTCCTGTATAAAGAATCAAATGTGGAGTATAACGCACTCCGAAATGTCCTCGTAACCCCAATAGTAGCGGAGATACGATCAAATAGATTTAGTTGGCCTTGAAAATTTAAATAATATAATTGCATTGCATATGACAGGGAAGAGTGTTAACGTTGGGCAAACCGAACGATGTGTCCTGTATAAAGAATCAAATGTGGAGTATAACGCTCTCCGAAATGTCTTCGTACCCCAAAAGCAGCGGAGATACGATCACTTAGATTTATTTGGCCTTGAAAATTTAAATAATATAATTGCATTGGGTTTGACAGGGAAGAGAGATAACGTAGGGCAAACCGAACGATGTGCCCTGTATAAAGAATCAAATGTGGAGTATAACGCGATCCGAAATATCTTCGTAACCTCAATAGCAGCGGAGATACGATCAATTAGATTTATTTGGCCTTGAAAATTTAAATACTATGATTGCATTGGATTTGACAGGGAAGAATGTTAACGTAGGGCAAATCGAACGATGTGCCCTGTATAAAGAGTCAAATGTGGAGTATAACGTGCTGCGAATTCCCTAGATAACCCCAATAGCAGTGGAGACACGATCAATTAGATTTATTTGGCCCTGAAAATTTGAAAACTATAACTGCTTTTGATTTGACAGGGAAGAGTGTTAACATTGTGCAAACCGAACGATGTGTCCTGTATAAAGAATCAAATGTGTAGTATAACGCGCATCGAATTGCCTAGATAACCCCAATAGCAGCGGAGATACGATCAATTAGATTTATTTGGCCTTGAAAATTTAAATAATATAATTGCATTGCATATGACGGGGAAGAGTGTTGACGTTGGGCAAACCGAACGATGTGTCCTGTATAAAGAATCAAATGTGGAGTATAACGCGCATCGAATTGCCTAGATAACCCCAATAGCAGCGGAGATACGATCAAATAGATTTATTTGGCCTTGAAAATTTAAAAACTATAATTGCTTTTGAATTCACAGGGAAGACAGTTAACGTAGGGCAAACCGAACGATGTGTCCTGTATAAAGAATCAAATGTGGAGTATAACGCGCTGCGAATTGCCTAGATAACCCCAATAGCAGTGGAGACACGATCAATTAGATTTATTTGGCCCTGAAAATTTAAAAACTATAACTGCTTTTGATTTGACAGGGAAGAGTGTTAACATTGTGCAAAGCGAACGATGTGTCCTGTATAAAGAATCAAATGTGGAGTATAACGCGCATCGAATTGCCTAGATAACCCCAATAGCAGTGGAGATACGATCAATTAGATTTATTTGGTCCTGAAAATTTAAAAACAATAATTGCTTTTGATTTGACAGGGAAGAATGTTAACGTAGGACAAACCGAACGATATGTCCTGTATAAAGAATCAAATGTGGAGTATAACGCGCTCCGAAATGTCCTCGTAACCCCAATAGTAGCGGAGATACGATCAAATAGATTTAGTTGGCCTTGAAAATTTAAATAATATAATTGCATTGCATATGACAGGGAAGAGTGTTAACGTTGGGCAAACCGAACGATGTGTCCTGTATAAAGAATCAAATGTGGAGTATAACGCTCTCCGAAATGTCTTCGTACCCCAAAAGCAGCGGAGATACGATCACTTAGATTTATTTGGCCTTGAAAATTTAAATAATATAATTGCATTGGGTTTGACAGGGAAGAGAGATAACGTAGGGCAAACCGAACGATGTGCCCTGTATAAAGAATCAAATGTGGAGTATAACGCGATCCGAAATATCTTCGTAACCCCAATAGCAGCGGAGATACGATCAATTAGATTTATTTGGCCTTGAAAATTTAAATACTATGAATGCATTGGATTTGACAGGGAAGAATGTTAACGTAGGGCAAATCGAACGATGTGCCCTGTATAAAGAGTCAAATGTGGAGTATAACGTGCTGCGAATTCCCTAGATAACCCCAATAGCAGTGGAGACACGATCAATTAGATTTATTTGGCCCTGAGAATTTAAAAACTATAATTGCTTTTAGTTGACAGGGAAGACAGTTAACGTAGGGCAAACCGAACGATATGTCCTGTATAAAGAATCATATGTGTAGTATAACGCGCCCCGAATTGTCTTCGTAACCCCAAAAGCAGCGGAGATACGATCAATTAGATTTATTTGGCCTTGAAAATTTAAATAATATAATTGCATTGCATATGACAGGGAAGAGTGTTAACGTTGGGCAAACCGAACGATGTGTCCTGTATAAAGAATCAAATGTGGAGTATAACGCGCTCCGAAATGTCTTCGTAACCCCAAAAGCAGCGGAGATACGATCAATTAGATTTATTTGGCCCTGAGAATTTAAAAACTATAATTGCTTTTAGTTGACAGGGAAGACAGTTAACGTAGGGCAAACCGAACGATATGTCCTGTATAAAGAATCATATGTGTAGTATAACGCGCATCGAATTGCCTAGATAACCCCAATAGCAGCGGAGATACGATCAATTAGATTTATTTGGCCCTGAAAATTTGAAAACTATATCTGCTTTGATTTGACAGGGAAGAGTGTTAACATTGTGCAAACCGAACGATATGTCCTGTATAAAGAATCAAATGTGTAGTATAACGCGCATCGAATTGCCTAGATAACCCCAATAGCAGTGGAGACACGATCAATTAGATTTATTTGGCCCTGAAAATTTAAAAACAATAATTGCTTTTGATTTGACAGGGAAGAGTGTTAACGTTGGGCAAACCGAACGATGTGTCCTGTATAAAGAATCAAATGTGGAGTATAACGCGCTCCGAAATGTCTTCGTAACCCCAAAAGCAGCGGAGATACGATCAATTAGATTTATTTGGCCCTGAGAATTTAAAAACTATAATTGCTTTTAGTTGACAGGGAAGACAGTTAACGTAGGGCAAACCGAACGATGTGTCCTGTATAAAGAATCAAATGTGGAGTATAACGCGCCCCGAATTGTCTTCGTAACCCCAAAAGCAGCGGAGATACGATCAATTAGATTTATTTGGCCTTGAAAATTTAAATAATATAATTGCATTGCATATGACAGGGAAGAGTGTTAACGTTGGGCAAACCGAACGATGTGTCCTGTATAATGAATCAAATGTGGAGTATAACGCGCATCGAATTGCCTAGATAACCCCAAAAGCAGCGGAGATACGATCAATTAGATTTATTTGGCCTTGAAAATTTAAATACTATAATTGCATTGGATTTGACAGGGAAGGATGTTAACGTAGGGCAAACCGAACGATGTGCCCTGTATAAAGAATCAAATGTGGAGTATAACGCGCCCCGAATTGTCTTCGTTACCCCAATAGCAGCGGAGATACGATCAATTAGATTTATTTGGCCCTGAGAATTTAAAAACTATAATTGCTTTTGATTTGACAGGGAAGAGTGTTAACATTGTGCAAAGCGAACGATGTGTCCTGTATAAAGAATCTAATGTGGAGTATAACGCGCATCGAATTGCCTAGATAACCCCAATAGCAGTGGAGATACGATCAATTAGATTTATTTGGCCCTGAAAATTTAAAACCAATAATTGCTTTTGATTTGACAGGGAAGAATGTTAACGTAGGACAAACCGAACGATGTGTCCTGTATAAAGAATCAAATGTGGCGTATAACGCGCTCTGAAATGTCTTCGTAACTCCAATAGCAGCGGAGACACGATCAATTAGATTTATTTGGCCTTGAGAATTTAAAAACTATAATTGCATTAGATTTGACAGGGAAGAATGTTAACGTAGGGCAAATCGAACGATGTGCCCTGTATAAAGAATCAAATGTGGAGTATAACGCGCTGCGAATTGCCTAGATATCCCCAATAGCAGTGGAGATACGATCAATTAGATTTATTTGGCCTTGAGAATTTAAAAACTATAATTGCATTAGATTTGACAGGGAAGAATGTTACCGTAGGGCAAATCGAACGATGTGCCCTGTATAAAGAATCAAATGTGGAGTATAACGCGCTGCGAATTGCCTAGATATCCCCAATAGCAGTGGAGATACGATCAATTAGATTTATTTGGCCCTGAAAATTTAAAAACTATAATTTCTTTTGATTTGACAGGGAAGAATGTTAACGTAGGACAAACCGAACGATGTGTCCTGTATAAAAAATCAAATGTGGAGTATAGCGCGCCCCGAATTGTCTTCCTAACCCCAATAGCAGCGGAGATACGATCATTTAGATTTATTTGCCCTTGAAAATTTAAAAACTATAAATGCATTAGATTTGACAGGGAAGAATGTTAACGTAGGGCAAACCGAACGATGTGCTCTGTATAAAGAATCAAATGTGGAGTATAACGCGCTGCGAATTGCCTAGATATCCCCAATAGCAGCGGAGATACGATCAAATAGATTTATTTGGCCTTGAAAATTTAAATAATATAATTGCATTGCATATGACAGGGAAGAGTGTTGACGTTGGGCAAACCGAACGATGTGTCCTGTATAAAGAATCAAATGTGGAGTATAACGCGCCCCGAATTGTCTTCGTAACCCCAATAGCAGCGGTGATACGATAAATTAGATTTATTTGGCCCTGAAAATCTAAATACTATAAATGCATTAGATTTGACAGGGAAGAATGTTAACGTAGGGCAAACCGAACGATGTGCTCTGTATAAAGAATCAAATGTGGAGTATAACGCGCTGCGAATTGCCTAGATATCCCCAATAGCAGCGGTGATACGATAAATTAGATTTATTTGGCCTCGAAAATTTAAAAACTACAATTGCTATTGATTTGACAGGGAAGACAGTTAACGTAGGGCAAACTGAACGATGTGTCCTGTATAAAGAATCAAATGTGGAGTATAAGGCGCCCCGAATTGTCTTCGTAACCGCAAAAGCAGCGAAGATACGATCAATTAGATTTATTTGGCCTTGAAAATTTAAATAATATAATTGCATTGCATATGACAGGGAAGAATGTCAACGTTGGGCAAACCGAACGATGTGTCCTGTATAAGGAATCAAATGTGGAGTATAACGCGCATCGAATTGTCTAGATAACACCAATAGCAGCGGAGATACGATCAATTAGATTTATTTGGCCTTGAAAATTTAAATACTATAATTGCATTGGATTTGACAGGGAAGGATGTTAACGTAGGGCAAACCGAACGATGTGCCCTGTATAAAGAATCAAATGTGGAGTATAACGCGCCCCGAATTGTCTTCGTAACCCCAATAGCAGCGGAGATACGATCAATTAGATTTATTTGGCCCTGAGAATTTAAGAATTATAATTGCTTTTAGTTGACAGGGAAGACAGTTAACGTAGGGCAAACCGAACGATGTGTCCTGTATAAAGAATCAAATGTGGAGTATAACGCGCCCCGAATTGTCTTCGTAACCCCAATAGCAGCGGAGATACGATCAATTAGATTTATTTGGCCCTGAGAATTTAAGAATTATAATTGCTTTTAGTTGACAGGGAAGACAGTTAACGTAGGGCAAACCGGACGATGTGCCCTGTATAAAGAATCAAATGTGGAGTATAACGCGCCCCGAATTGTCTTCGTTACCCCAATAGCAGCGGAGATACGATCAATTAGATTTATTTGGCCCTGAGAATTTAAAAACTATAATTGCTTTTGATTTGACAGGGAAGAGTGTTAACATTGTGCAAAGCGAACGATGTGTCCTGTATAAAGAATCTAATGTGGAGTATAACGCGCATCGAATTGCCTAGATAACCCCAATAGCAGTGGAGATACGATCAATTAGATTTATTTGGCCCTGAAAATTTAAAAACAATAATTGCTTTTGATTTGACAGGGAAGAATGTTAACGTAGGACAAACCGAACGATCTGTCCTGTATGAAGAACCAATGTGGCGTATAACGCGCTCTGAAATGTCTTCGTAACTCCAATAGCAGCGGAGACACGATCAATTAGATTTATTTGGCCTTGAGAATTTAAAAACTATAATTGCGTTAGATTTGACAGGGAAGAATGTTAACGTAGGGCAAATCGAACGATGTGCCCTGTATAAAGAATCAAATGTGGAGTATAACGCGCTGCGAATTGCCTAGATATCCCCAATAGCAGTGGAGATACGATCAATTAGATTTATTTGGCCCTGAAAATCTAAATACTATAAATGCATTAGATTTGACAGGGGAGAATGTTAACGTAGGGCAAACCGAACGATGTGCTCTGTATAAAGAATCAAATGTGGAGTATAACGTGCTGCGAATTGCCTAGATATCCCCAATAGCAGCGGTGATACGATAAATTAGATTTATTTGGCCTCGAAAATTTAAAAACTATAATTGCTATTGATTTGACAGGGAAGACAGTTAACGTAGGGCAAACTGAACGATGTGTCCTGTATAAAGAATCAAATGTGGAGTATAAGGCGCCCCGAATTGTCTTCGTAACCGCAAAAGCAGCGGAGATACGATCAATTAGATTTATTTGGCCTTGAAAATTTAAATAATATAATTGCATTGCATATGACAGGGAAGAGTGTCAACGTTGGGCAAACCGAACGATGTGTCCTGTATAAGGAATCAAATGTGGAGTATAACGCGCATCGAATTGTCTAGATAACACCAATAGCAGCGGAGATACGATCAATTAGATTTATTTGGCCTTGAAAATTTAAATACTATAATTGCTATTGATTTGACAGGGAAGACAGTTAACGTAGGGCAAACCGAACGATGTGTCCTGTATAAAGAATCAAATGTGGAGTATAACGCGCATCGAATTGCCTAGATAACCCCAATAGCAGCGGAGATACGATCAATTAGATTTATTTGGCCTTGAAAATTTAAATACTATAATTGCATTGGATTTGACAGGGAAGGATGTTAACGTAGGGCAAACCGAACGATGTGCCCTGTATAAAGAATCAAATGTGGAGTATAACGCGCCCCGAATTGTCTTCGTTACCCCAATAGCAGCGGAGATACGATCAATTAGATTTATTTGGCCCTGAGAATTTAAAAACTATAATTGCTTTTGATTTCACAGGGAAGAGTGTTAACATTGTGCAAAGCGAACGATGTGTCCTGTATAAAGAATCTAATGTGGAGTATAACGCGCATCGAATTGCCTAGATAACCCCAATAGCAGTGGAGATACGATCAATTAGATTTATTTGGCCCTGAAAATTTAAAAACTATAATTTCTTTTGATTTGACAGGGAAGAATGTTAACGTAGGACAAACCGAACGATATGTCCTGTATAAAGAATCAAATGTGGCGTATAACGCGCTCTGAAATATCTTCGTAACTCCAATAGCAGCGGAGATACGATCATTTAGATTTATTTGCCCTTGAAAATTTAAAAACTATAATTGCATTGGATTTGACACGGAAGAAAGTTAACGTAGGGCAAATCGAACGATGTGCCCTGTATAAAGAATCAAATGTGGAGTATAACGCGCTACGAATTGCCTAGATAACCCCAATAGCAGTGGAGACACGATCAATTAGATTTATTTGGCCTTGAAAATTTAAAAACTATAATTGCCTTTGATTTCTCAGGGAAGACAGTTAACGTAGGGCAAACCGAACGATGTGTCCTGTATAAAGAATCAAATGTGGAGTATAACGCGCATCGAATTGCCTAGATAACCCCAATAGCAGCGGAGATACGATCAATTAGATTTATTTGGCCTTGAGAATTTAAAAACTATAATTGCATTAGATTTGACAGGGAAGAATGTTAACGTAGACAAATCGAACGATGTGCCCTGTATAAAGAATCAAATGTGGAGTATAACGCGCTGCGAATTGCCTAGATATCCCCAATAGCAGTGGATACACGATCAATTAGATTTATTTGGCCCTGAAAATTTGAAAACTATAATTGCTTTTGATTTGATAGGGAAGACAGTTAACGTAGGGCAAACCGAACGATGTGTCCTGTATAAAGAATCAAATGTGGAATATAACGCGCATCGAATTGCCTAGATAACCCCAATAGCAGCGGAGATACGATCAATTAGATTTATTTGGCCTTGAAAATTGAAAAACTATAATTGCATTAGAGTTGACAGGGAAGAATGTTAACGTAGGGCAAATCGAACGATGTGCCCTGTATAAAGAATCAAATGTGGAGTATAACGCGCTGCGAATTGCCTAGATATCCCCAATAGCAGTGGATACACGATCAATTAGATTTATTTGGCCCTGAAAATTTGAAAACTATAATTGCTTTTGATTTGACAGGGAAGACAGTTAACGTAGGGCAAACCGAACGATGTGTCCTGTATAAAAAATCAAATGTGGAGTATAGCGCGCCCCGAATTGTCTTCCTAACCCCAATAGCAGCGGAGATACGATCATTTAGATTTATTTGCCCTTGAAAATTTAAAAACTATAATTGCATTGGATTTGACACGGAAGAGAGTTAACGTAGGGCAAACCCACCGATTTGCCCTGTATAAAGAATCAAATGTGGAGTATAACGCGCTGCGAATTGCCTAGATATCCCCAATAGCAGTGGAGACACGATCAATTAGATTTATTTGGCTCCGAAAATTTAAAAACTATAATTGCTTTTGATTTGACAGGGAAGAGAGTTAACATTGTGCAAACGGAACGATGTGTCCCGTATAAAGAATCAAATGTGGAGTATAACGCGATCCGAAATGTCTTCGTAACCCCAATAGCAGCGGAGATACGAACAATTAGATTTTTTTGGCCTCGAAAATTTAAATAATATAATTGCATTGTATTTGACAGGGAAGAATGTTAACGTAGGGCAAACCGAACGATGTGCCCTGTATAAAGAATCAAATGTGGAGTATAACGCGCTGCGAATTGCCTAGATATCCCCAATAGCAGTGGAGACACGATCAATTAGATTTATTTGGCCCTGAAAATTTAAAAACTATAATTGCTTTTGATTTGACAGGGAAGAGTGTTAACATTGTGCAAACCGAACGATGTGTCCCGTATAAAGTATCAAATGTGGAGTGTAACGCGATCCGAATTGTCTTCGTAACCCCAATAGCAGCGGAGATACGATCATTTAGATTTATTTGCCCTTGAAAATTTAAAAACTATAATTGCATTGGATTTGACACGGAAGAAAGTTAACGTAAGGCAAACCGAACGATGTGTACTGTATAAGGAATCAAATGTGGAGCATAACGCGCTCCGAAATGTCTTCGTAACTCCAATAGCAGCGGAGATACGATCAATTAGATTTATTTGGCCTTGAAAATTTAAATAATATAATTGCATTGCATATGACAGGGAAGAGTGTTAACGTTGGGCAAACCGAACGTTGTGTCCTGTATAAAGAATCAAATGTGGAGTGTAACGCGCATCGAATTGCCTAGATAACCCCAATAGCAGCGGAGATACGATCAATTAGATTTATTTGGCCCTGAGAATTTAAAAACTATAATTGCTTTTGATTTGACAGGGAAGAATGTTAACGTAGGACAAACCGAACAATATGTCCTGTACAAAGAATCAAATGTGGAGTATAACGCGCTCTGAAATGTCTCCGTAACTCCAATAGCAGCGGAGACACGATCAATTAGATTTATTCGGCCTTGAAAATTTAAATAATATAATTGCATTGCATATGACAGGGAAGAGTGTTAACGTTGGGCAAACCGAACGATGTGTCCTGTATAAAGAATCAAATGTGGAGTATAACGCGCTGCGAATTGCCTAGATAACCCCAATAGCAGTGGAGACACGATCAATTAGAATTATTTTGTCTTGAAAATTTAAAAACTATAATTGCTTTTGATTTCTCAGGGAAGACAGTTAACGTAGGGCAAACCGAACGATGTGTCCTGTATAAAGAATCAAATGTGGAGTATAACGCGCATCGAATTGCCTAGATAACCCCAATAGCAGCGGAGATACGATCAAATAGATTTATTTGACCTTGAAAATTTAAAAGCTATAATTGCTTTTGATTTCACAGGGAAGACAGTTAACGTAGGGCAAACCGAACGATGTGTCCTGTATAAAGAATCAAATGTGGAGTATAACGCGCATCGAATTGCCTAGATAACACCAATAGCAGCGGAGATACGATCAATTAGATTTATTTGGCCTTGAAAATTTAAAAACTATAATTGCATTAGATTTGACAGGGAAGAATGTTAACGTAGGGCAAATCGAACGATGTGCCCTGTATAAAGAATCAAATGTGGAGTATAACGCGCTGCGAATTGCCTAGATATCCCCAATAGCAGTGGAGACACGATCAATTAGATTTATTTGGCCCTGAAAATTTGAAAACTATAATTGCTTTTGATTTGACAGGGAAGACAGTTAACGTAGGGCAAACCGAACGATGTGTCCTGTATAAAGAATCAAATGTGGAGCATAACGCGCTCCGAAATGTCTTCGTAACTCCAATAGCAGCGGAGATACAATCAATTAGATTTATTTGGCCTTGAAAATATAAATAATATAATTGCATTGCATATGACAGGGAAGAGTGTTAACGTTGGGCAAACCGAACGATGTGTCCCGTATAAAGAATCAAATGTGGAGTATAACGCGCATCGAATTGCCTAGATAACCCCAATAGCAGTGGAGATACGATCAATTAGATTTATTCGGCCTTGAAAATTTAAAAACAATAATTGCTTTTGATTTGACAGGGAAGAGTGTTAACGTTGGGCAAACCGAACGATGTGTCCTGTATAAAGAATCAAATGTGGAGTATAACGCGCCCCGAATTGTCTTCGTAACCCCAATAGCAGCGGTGATACGATAAATTAGATTTATTTGGCCTTGGAAATTTAAATACTATAATTGCATTAGATTTGACAGGGAACAATGTTATCCTAGGGCAAACCGAACGATGTGCCCTGTATAAAGAATCAAATGTGGAGTATGACGCGCGGCGAATTGCCTAGATATCCCCAATGGCAGTGGAGATACGATCAATTAGATTTATTTGGCCTTGAAGATTTAAAAACTAAAATTGCTTATGATTTGACAGGGAAAACAGTTAACGTAGGGCAAACCGAACGATGTGCCCTGTATAAAGAATCAAATGTGGAGTATAACGCGCATCGAATTGCCTAGATAACCCCAATAGCAGCGGAGATACGATCAATTAGATTTATTTGGCCTTGAAAATTTAAAAACTATAATTGCATTAGATTTGACAGGGAAGAATGTTAACGTAGGGCAAATCGAACGATGTGCCCTGTATATAGAATCAAATGTGGAGTATAACGCGCTGCGAATTGCCTAGATAACCCCAATAGCAGTGGAGACACGATCAATTAGATTTATTTGGCCTTGTAAATTTAAAAACTATAATTGCTTTTGATTTCTCAGGGAAGACAGTTAACGTAGGGCAAACCGAACGATGTGTCCTGTATAAAGAATCAAATGTGGAGTTTAACGCGCATCGAATTGCCTAGATAACCCCAATAGCAGCGGAGATACGATCAAATAGATTTATTTGGCCTTGAAAATTTAAAAACTATAATTGCTTTTGATTTCACAGGGAAGACAGTTAACGTAGGGACACACTCTATCAGATTCTGTATAAAGAATCAAAGGTGGAGTATAACGCGCATCGAATTGCCTAGATAACCCCAATAGCAGCGGATATACGATCAATTAGATTTATTTGGCCTTGAAAATTTAAATACTATAATTGCATTGGATTTGACAGGGAAGAGAGTTAACATTGGGCAAAACGAACGATGTGCCCTGTATAAAGAATCAAATGTGGAGTATTACGCGCTCCGAAATGTCTTCGTAACCCCAATAGCGGCGGAGATACGACCAATTAGATTTATTTGGCCTTGAAAATTTAAATACTATATTTGAATTGGATTTGACGGAGAAGAGAGTTAACATAGGGCAAACCGAACGATGTGCCCTGTATAAAGAATCAAATGTGGAGTATAACGAGCTCCGAAATGTCTAAGTAACCCCAATAGCAGCGGATATACGATCAATTAGATTTATTTGGCCTTGAAAATTTAAATACTATAATTGCATTGGATTTGACAGGGAAGAGAGTTAACATTGGGCAAAACGACCGATGTGCCCTGTATAAAGAATCAAATGTGGAGTATTACGCGCTCCGAAATGTCTTCGTAACCCCAATAGAGGCAGAAATACGATCAATTAGATTTATTTGGCCTTGAAAATTTAAATACTATAATTGCTTTGGATTTGACGGGGAAGAGAGTTAACATAGGGCAAACCGAACGATGTGCCCTGTATAAAGAATCAAATGTGTAGTATAACGCGCTCCGAAATGTCTTCGTAACCCCAATAGCGGCGGAGATACGACCAATTAGATTTATTTGGCCTTGAAAATTTAAATACTATATTTGAATTGGATTTGACGGAGAAGAGAGTTAACATAGGGCAAACCGAACGATGTGCCCTGTATAAAGAATCAAATGTGGAGTATAACGAGCTCCGAAATGTCTTCGTAACGCCAATAGCGGTGGAGATACGATCAATTAGATTTATTTGGCCTTGAAAATTTAAATACTATAATTGCATTGGAATTGACAGGGAAGAGTGTTAACGTTGGGCAAAACGAACGCTGTTCCCTGTATAAAGAATCAAATGTGGATTATTACGCGCATCGAATTGCCTAGATAACCCCAATAGTAGCGGAGATACGACCAATTAGATTTATTTCGATTTGATAATTTAAAAACTATAATTGCATTGGATTTGACAGAGGAGTGAGTTAACATACAGCGAACCGAACGATGTGACCTGTATAAAGAATCAAATGTGGAGTATGACGCGCTCCAAAATGTCTTCGTAACCCCAATAGCAGCGGAGATACGATCAATTAGATTTATTTGGCCTTGAAAATTTAAATGCTATAATTGCATTGGATTTGACAGGGAAGAGAGTTAACGTAGGGTAAACCCAACGATTTGCCCTGTATAAAGAATCAAATGTGGTGTATAACGCGCATCGAATTGCCTAGATAACCCCAATAGTAGCGGAGATACGTTCAATTAGATTTATTTGGCCTTGAAAATTTAAATACTATAATTGCATTGGATTTGACAGGGAAGAGAGTTAACGTTTGGCAAAACGAACGATGTGCCCTGTATAAAGAATCAGATGTGGAGTATAACGCGCTCCGAAATGTCTTCGTAACTCCAATAGCAGCGGAGATACGATCAATTAGATTTATTTGGCCTTGAAAATTTAAATACTATAATTGCATTGGATTTGACGGGGAAGAGCGTTAACGTAGGGCAAACAGAACGATGTGCTCTGTATAAAGAATCAAATATGGAGTATTACGCGCTCTGAAATGTCTTCGTAACCCCAATAGCGGCGGAGATACGATCAATTAGATTTATTTGGCCTTGAATACTTAAAAACTATAATTGGATAGGATTTGATAGCGAAAAGAGTTGACATAGTGCAAACCGAACGATGTGCCCTGTATAAAGAATCAAATGTGGAGTATAACGCGCATCGAATTGTCTATATAACGCCAATAGCAGTGGAGATACGTTCAAGTAGATATATTTGGGCTTTGAAATTCGAAAACGGTAATTTCATTGTATTTGCCGCTGAAACTTTAATCTAGGCTCGAGACTTTCTAATCGCAAACCAAAAAATAACTAATAAAGATGAAAGAAAAATATAAATCGCGGATGCTATTCCCAGTGCACATGGTCGACCAACGATCATTGCGACCGCTGTCCGTTCGCATGTACGTGCTCGAGCAATAAATGTTCGTTTCGAAACCCTCTCCGTACTCTCGCGACCACGACCATGATATTCGAAAAACCAATAGGCAAAGCTCAAGACAAATGGTTTGCTCCATTCGTGATGCCTGCTTCAGAGACAATTTTTCAAAGCAAATGTCCTGAAACGGGTTGGACACGCGTAAACGGGGCTACCCGACGAGAGACTGTGCCAACCTGCCCCGCCCAACCTACTTATGGTTAACACTCATGCCAGAAAATATGCTACCTATCCTACCCGGAAACCTATATTTAAAATTAAAAAAATGGTAAAACAAGGACACCAACACATTCACTCCACGGTTCTCAATCATAACCCGGGCGCAAAGGCATACAGTAGAGAGACGTCCCGGGACGCCTCCGACACCCGAGTTCGATATACAACTTTCACACTCTAAAGTACGTACCATTTTCCTGAAATCGACTGACGATGACTAGCGACCATTGTATGTATATCATGTAAAGAAATAATTTGACTAGAATAGATCGTCGTATTTTAATCAATGAAATTATCATTGTAGTTTAATACTGAGATTAGTAATATTATTATTTATAAACCACTTATTAACCCCATTTATTAACACTGTTTTTTTCAATGATAATTGGATTCATATTTCCCAATCCATAACTATTTCAAGATTATAATAAATAGCAAAAGCGACGCAATTCCACAGCCTAATCACATACACACGTAGTGGAAAATACGTCGTGCACGATACGCTAACGCAACGTCAGTCGCTGAAAAAATTGTTAAGCTTATAAACTACTCATCATGCCCATTGCCTTCCTCCCATCCAAGAAGCACCTGGGCACGTGAGTGAGATTCTGACAATAAACATGGAAGGGGTTAAACCTGAAAATCCTGTGCTAAAAATATGATTAGTCTATCTATTATATTTTGTATCTAACGGGCTAATATTCTTTGACTTTGCAATCTAATTTCATTTCAAATTTACTGTATTATTTTAATGAACAATTAAACTATTAAACTGAATGAAGATAATTAATGAAGAATATACCTATTCATTAAACATAAACTAAGATTCAATGCAAGTAATACTTATATCAATGAACAACAATGGACTCTAAATGAACTTTATTACTCGAAATATCCTCAGGCGATATCTTTATCAAAACACATCTTTGAAAACACAAAGAAACGTTCAAAATTTGTTTTGATTCTGAAACCAGCCTGTCGCGAAGTGTTCTCTTGCACGTGAAATTTGATAATATTTATTATAACGGACAGACAAAGTTAAACTTTAACATATACTTTTTATCATGTTCCATATCCCGAATTTTACCGAAATTATACTATTAAGTACACTGTGTATACTAAAATAATAAAACTGCTCCGTACGTAATTCATAAACATAAGTGAATTTCCATATTAACGAAGTCTGAAGGTATCAGACATCTTCACTACAAAATACTTAAACCAAGTCATTTCGTCGTTTATTTCAATACTCATATATATGCTCACATGGATACTTTGTTTTTATAAATATATAGTAGTATTGAATATAATTTGATTTTATGAATAATTATAATTAATATATTGTGTAATTTTCAATCATATGCATATATATACTAATCATATCTAATAATATAATGATATAATTATATTATTATCAACATTATACTACTTACACAAAATACTTTATATTGTAATATGTAAATATCATACTTATATATATTATATATATATATTATCATCAACATTTAAAAACGCGATGCGCAAGAAAACCTATCCTAAACTAATAAATAAAATATAGACAAAAAATGTTACTACTCAAGGGTATAATAAATACCCGCGGTCACTACGCTCGTCAAAAGTTCTACGTATACAACCAGTCACCCGTGTCGATTCGGACCTTTCATCCTTCCACATGATTGAGTGACCGGAGGAACAAAAACACATGCAACTCACGATTAGATGTGAAGTATGTTGTCCTGGATGTTGTTCGAATCCAAGGGAATTCGTCATCAAGCCATCATCAAATTGGAACCGTCGAATTCAATGGAAGAAAACTATAACAAGGCATAGAATATTCTAATTTACTCGTAGTGACGGTGTTAATTACTTTAAAAGTTTGAAATAATAGAAGACTAATTTCTATTAAATAAAATTTTTTAATAATAATATTCAATTTAAGAATGAAAAATTTACAAGTTTTCAAATCTTCAATCAAATTTTATTTTTTAAACTATCTAACTATTATTTATTTTAATTATTAAATGAAATATAAGGAATCGACTTAAATAAAATACAAAATACATAGTTACTTACATTTTTGGCTTTTGAAACACCACTAGGTCTTTTCCAAGAAACAGGAAGAAAGGAAAGAAGTGACATACCTTTAACAAAATATGAATCATTATAATTTGTTTTGAGAAATGCGATGGTTGATCAAAAAATTTAACATAATAAAATATGAAACTCTATGAGGACTTGAAACTTTAATAGCAAAAGAAATTAAAATTATAATAAACTCTAATTAAGATTGAAATTGAAATGCTAATATAAAAATTTAAAACTAGATTTTAGTTTTTAATTAATAACAATTACAGCGAAATACAAGGAATAAAGTTAATAAAATACAAAGAGTGAAGATTCTTACATGCTCAAATTTGAAACACCGCTACATCCTTCCCAAAGAAGAAGAAAAAAATGGAAGTTATGAAAAACCTGTAACAAAACGTATTAAATATTATAATTTGTTCTTGAAAGCGTACTTGTGATTGTTAGAAAATTTAAGACGATGAAAAATAAAACTCTATTCAAACTTGAAATTTTAAGAATAAAAAGAATTGAAATTCTAATAAAGTTCACTGAATATATAAAAAGTGGAACGTTAACATAATAATGACTTAGAAATTGAGACTCTATCGATTTCTGAACGATGTCAAACATTTTTATTGTGTATTTCAAGAGCAAAATTTTAAGATTTTAGTTCGATAAATAAATTAAAATACAATGTACGACAATACTTACATTCTTTAGTTCCAGGAAAGGCTTTATCCTCTTGCGAGACCTACAACTCTACTACCGAAAACGAATGTTTAACAAAAAAAGAAAAAAAAAGAAGAATAATAGACTATTAACGCGTCCGTTATGTCAACTAACAATCGACGAACACACTGACTCTAATTTCGCGTCTGATTATTATAATTACATTTAATAAAAGTTATTATGCTTTAAATCAATATTAAATGTGATGTAACGCAGCAAACACTGACTCTACCTTATTAGAGGTAGGGGATAGGGAAAGGAAATCTTTTTCTTTTTTCTGTCGAGTGTTTGTTTACGAAAATACTGCTTTCTTAGAACTACGAATTAATTATTATTTATTTACCATAGGTAGAATCATATATCATATCAAGAGCACGAAAATATACGTATAAATATCATACTAAGAATACGAAAGAAAATATATCGTTAGTATATTTAAAATATTTTTCAAAGTATTTTTTATCATTGTCAAATATATATATATGAATATTTCATAATACGATTGATTTGTAAAAATTATCCGCCAAATTGAATGTCCGCCATTACAACTTCAAATATTTTATGCATTACGTGACTTCGTTCTAATGCAACATGGCGCACTTTTTCTGACCGTTAAACAAATCTGCGCAATACGAAAAAGACACGATTCGCAGAACCTGTTCAAACTTGTCTGTGATAACGTACTTTCTCGAATGTAATAAAAGTTATTGAGAAAGACGAAATTAATTAACGAAATTAATAGTCAATATTATATTACAGACAATTTACGAATAATGAAGCAAAATAAAAAAGTTATTTGAATTTCTTACTCAAATGAAACAGAGTCGAGAGAATTCATGTTAAATTTATATTAAACGATCTATTCAATTTCTTCGGAAACATAATTTAATATATTCGAAAGAAAAAAATAATTTCTTTAATCTTGCCTTTTTCATCTTGGTATTCTTAATAAACCGTGAATTTAGAATTTGTTATATTAGATATTAATTAATATCACGAAATATTTATAAGAAATGGAGTTGATTTAATAGTGAATAAATATTACCTCATTTCGACTAATGAACCATCAATATCCCAACGGTCCTTCCGTCGAATGTTCGATAAGAAGGCGTGTGTGGCAACAGTCGCGGACGCCTAACGAACTCGCGGATAGTGGGGAGGATTGAGGGGTGACAAAGACAAATAACCGAATCCGATCGGAAGTCGAGTTGTAAGAGTCAGTCTTAAAGAGTCACGCATAGAGTTCGGAAGTAAATCGTAAACCCAGTGTTAGAAAAAAGTAAAGTTTCTTTTTTATTTTTCATCTTAAATTTCTTTTTTATTTTATTTGTCATTTTACGTGACAAAATCATCGACAAGTTCACTCCTGTAATGATTATGATCCTGTATGTAATGATTTTAAAAACAGTACGAGTTTACGGTTGTACGAACTATTTTACGAAAAAGATAGTTATCCGACGATATTAAAATTCTGAGCATAATGTTGATGTACGTACAACAGATACTCATGGGAAAACCCAACGAAACTAATAATAAAATCAATGAATTAGAAAAAAAAGAGCTATAGGCAAATATAATATACAGTAGCATAATCTGCATTTTATTATAAAATAATTGATCCGAGCAGAATCTATTATAAAAGAAGATTGCTGAATATGATAGACATTGTCGAATACTAATTGAATAAAATCATTTAATTAATTTTCAAAGAATTTGATATTTCTTCAAGGAATCAATAAGTCTCTCGCTAATAGCCTAATAGATCCTTTGATAGATCTAACGAAGAAATATCTAACCGCGATTACAGCCAATTAGTTCATATTATTCGCTACGTAATTAATATCTGTATCACGTACAGCGATGCAGGCGGTATTGAAGAAAATAGCCATTTTATGTTACAACTATAACGAGTAAATTTACTCGTTTAACTTGAGAGGAATCAAAAAGGTACCTGACTTTTAAGTAAGCATTAAATAAGAATTTTAAATATCGCAAACAGTGATCCAGGTCTTATTCGAGAAAAAGGAACATTCTATTATTTAATTAGCACGAGTAAATGAACGAATATCGATAATATAATATAACGCTTAATATGAATTTTATCTGTCTGATTATTTAATACCTTAACTTATTTCACAGCAACGTCATCGACTGCCGTTAGGCTTTTCCTCCCTTTTTGTTCAAGCTAATTGATAGTCGAAAACTAGTATCAAAAAAGTATGAATTTAGTTTTAGCTTGTAGAAACTATTAAAATGATAAAAATGGATATCGTATTAAATTGTTAAAGACGCCTATTTACGATAAAAATTAAGAAATTGTTCGATTTGATTTTGTTATAATGGAAAAACCGCCTCTTGCTATGTAAAAAAATTGTTACCGTTTGATTAACATCCCGACACCTTGTCAAGCTATGTAAGGAACACGCAAGTCGCGCGCGAGCTTTTTCGTGCTTGAACTCCCGGAGAGTGAACATCGAAAAGGATCTTAAATATAAGGTAAGTAAAAAAAATATCAAACAATAACATTGAAACTAGTAATTTATAACGTCTAAGCCATTAATTTATAACGCTTAAGTAATTAATTTATAACATTTAAGCCATTAATTTATAACATTTAAACCATTAATAATTGAATTTTAACTATTAATTAATAACATTTAAGCTATTAATTTACAACATCCAGGCCATTAATTTAAAACATTTAAACTATTACTTTATACATTTAAACCATTAATTTCTAACATCCAAACTATTAATTTATAACATTTAAGCTATTAATTTGTAACCTATAAGCTATTAATTTACAACAATTGGACCATTAAATAACAACATTTAAAACTTTTATTTTAACATTTAAACTATTAATTAACAATATTAGAAACATTTATTTATTACATTTAAACCATTAATTTATAACATTTATACTATTAATTTATAACATTTAACCTATTAATTAATAACAATTAAACCATTAATTTATTACAATCAAACCATTAATTAACGACATTTTAACCATTACTTAATAGCAATTAAAGTATTAATTTATAATATTTAAACTGTTGAGAATTTTGGATCTTTGGAACCGAAATAATGTTATAGGAACACAAAATTTACACTTTTAATTAATATTGAAATAGTTATACATTAATTTAATGGACGATTTCTGTTATATTTATCGATACATATTTGCACGCGTCTCAGCACTTTCTTCTATACCCGACTATTAACCGACTGTTCCAGATGCTTCTAACGACTGAACTGTTTACATTCATCTGTTTTCGAGACGCCGCTACACGCATACTTCCACACACTGATACTCGCATACAAGTTCTCTTACTGCGCGTTTAACCTAGTCCAGCACAGAAAATTATACATATCACAACATAAACCACTAATTTATAACATTTGAACAACGATATCATGCTAAAAACTACTTTAATATAGTCTAGTCTAGATCATCCAAAACTGTTTGGTTTGGTTAACACACGTGTTAATTATTAAAAAAAATTATTGATAAATTAAGAAGCTGTAAATGTTCTTTTTAATTGAAATAAAGTCTTAAAGTCTTAATACTAAAGTACAATAAAACTGTCTGATACGTATCAAAAATCACTGAACGTTTTATTCTCAAACTTTTATATTAGAGTTTCAATTTACATATTTATTAGAGTTTAGTCTTTATTATTGCTAAAGTTCCATATCTTTCATTATGTATTAACGATATTAATGATATCTTATGTTTTGTTATAGATATATCACAGCTTCAACTTCTTTGTCTTCTTTGGGAATGCTGCAATGGTGGCTCAAAAGCCAAGAAACATAATCTTATTCGCAATTGTTACTGAATATTGTCCTAAATATGTTTTCTATTTCTCAATTTCATCAATTTGACTGTTTGAATACAATAAATTTGCGCGCGCTCGTGTATACGAAAATCGAGCGTTCCTATTGGTGGAATATATTGCGAAGTCATATCGGGCGTTCCTATTGGTTCGGAATATTGGAAAGACGTAGTTTCAACCGAGCCGAGCGGTGACACACTCCTGAAATTCGTGCAGCGAAAATTTGTCTTGTCGTGCGTTATCCTGCTGTTAGTACCTTGATTTCGACTTTATCAACGATTCTACACTTTCATCTAGTTCATTCAAATAGCACGTTCGTATTTAATCGTTTATTGATTATAATCTTAGTAAAATTATACTGTATCTGGAAATTTTCTTTTACTTTTATCATTGACTGCGCATTTGGCAATTTACAGTTATTGATCGTTTATATTATCGATGTTTGAGGTAGAATTTTTGTTCTATTATTACTTTATTTCACTATAGTTAGTTTCATTGTTGTAAGTTATTGATTTATTGTACATTTATTCTTGACTGTATTTCTGTTGGGATTACGTTAAAATTATCGATAATTCACATTACCGGCCTTTACTATAATTTGTTCTGTTACTGAAAATTATTGGTTTTGTCGTACATTTATTTGAAATTGTTGGTTTTCTTTTGTGTAGATTATTGACTAGTCACTACTGAAAAGACTGAAAGAATACCGATTCACATCACAGACGCCACAAGCGATTAACAATCGATAATTCGGACTGAAACAAGATGGACGTCATAGATAATTATTTATATATCGAATCGTTGATTTCTCATGCAGATTTGGTAATGATTGCAGTATTATAACAAAGCAGAGGTACGTACACAACTATTTTCTTCTTTATTGGATCAATAGTAATCGATATTTGCTAAATAATTGCTATACAGCTTACGATTGGCATATAATAACATCATTTTATAAATAGTTGCATAATTTGTTGAAAATATTAGATTATCGTTAATAATCGAATATACTATTAAGTAATTAATTAATGTTTTTATATTAATATATAGCAAATTATGCAAATCATTTAATTGTTATTAGAAAACAATCTATTGCGAAGTTGTTATATTTTTGTATATTGAAATGAGAAAATATTAATATAATATAATATAATGAGAAAAATTTTTATAGTAATTATATTTTAACACAATTTCAATTTGTATTGTTATTAATATTTCAAGTTTGAATAGAGTTTTATATTTCATTAGTTTATACTTCTTTAACAATAAACGATATATTTTTAAGAACAAATTATAATATTTCATATGTTTTGTTTCAGTTTTTCATAATTTCTACTTTTTCCTGTGCTTTGGAAAGGACGCAGTGATGCTTCAGAACTAAGCATGTAAGAATCTTTGCATATTGTATTCCAATTAATTTTATTCCTTGTATTTTGCTTTAATTATTCAAAATAACAAAAACAAGTCTGATTTTATACTTTAATATCAGAGTTTCAGTTGTTACAGTAATTAGAGTTCACTAACAATTTAACTTTTTTATTGTTATTAAAGTTTAAGGTTTTCATAGAATTCCATATTACGTTATTTAACATTTTTTTGCTGAATCATTACTTAAGTTTCAAAATAAATTATTCACGCGTGTATTATTTATATATCTATAAAAAGACATATGTTTTGTTAAAGGTTTATCACTCCTTCTTCTTCCTCCTGCTTCCTGAAAAGGACCTAGTGGTACTTCAAAAGCCAAGAATGTAAGTAATATGTAAATTATTTAATTGTATTGCTATGTATTTCAATTTGCTACTCCTAATTTGAATATTGTCATTAAAATTTTAATAGAGATTAATAGACATTAATCTTCCACTGCATTAAATTTTCCAATTAATTAACGTCATATTTAAGAGCAAATTATAATATTCCATACATCGTTACAGTGTTTTCCATGATGGGATTGCATGACTCCTCCTTGATAACGGTCTTCACGACGACTTTTCCTGGGCTACCATAGCATCGATGACTACGTTCCTCGCACCTTATCGCATGAGTCGCATGCATTTTTGTCCTTCTGGTCACTCAATCATGTCATAGGACGAAAGGTCCGAATCGATACGGGTGATTGGTTGTATTACGTAGAATTTTTTGCGAGCACAGTGACCGCGGGTATTTATTATACCCGTAAATAGTAACATTTTCTTTTTCTATGTATTATTTATTAGTTCAGGATAGATCTTCTTGCATATCGCGTTTTTGTTTATGTTATTTACATGATAATGAACTATTTTATATTGACAATATTAATAATACTAATAACTGATAAAAATGATATTATATTAACAATTAATTTGAATATTTGTGATTGAAGACATGTATGTTCACTATAATCACTTTTAAAGTTGGAGTGTATTAAAAATGTATATCTACAGAGAGTTGCAATGATTTAATTAAATATTTCGTAGTGATGAAGTCGGATGTCCTCCGACTTCGTTGCATTAAAAATTGCAATTATTACATATTTAATAATAACGATAATAAATCATTTTTTATTTCACCTTCTTTTCTCTGATGGCACTATCATGATGGATTTAATTGTTTGCCATTCATTTTTGAATTTGAGTATTAATTTAAAATATACATATAGGGATAGTAAAGTTCAGTTCTGTCGTACAAATATGGAATTTTATGTGCAAGAAGAAATTTCGCGACAGGAAAATTTTGGAATCAAAGCAACAAGTTTTGAATACTGCTTTTATACATTCGAAAATGTGCTTTGACGAAGGAATTGCCTGAGATTGTTTGCAATAATATCTAACTTTCGTAATACCACATAACGTTATACGTTATATCGTAATACCATATAACGTTATACGTTATATGGTAATGCTACATAACGTTATACGTTATATGGTAATGCTACATAACGTTATACGTTATAACGTAACACTATATAACGTTGTCCCGCGCTCCGCACGTGCCGTAACGGGAATTACAATATGCAAATAACGCGAGCAGAAATCTGACACATAATAAGATAAATAAAGTAGAATAAAATAAAATAAAACATGCTAGTAGAAGATTAATTAAAGGTAAATACGCGTAGTATTCACATAGCGGCGATTAGTAGATTAACAAATAGGGACATACCTGTGTAAGACACCCTAGTAGAACTTAGCAATAAATCAAAAATATGTTCGAACTAGCAGTGACTCGAACAAACCACAAAATAATCAAATAAGAATAATTGTATTCAAAATAATAATAAAGAAGTAAAATGGAATATAAAAATATACACTAGTAAATTACTAAAAACAACATAACCTGAACTAACTAGTAAGCCAGGTAAACCAATCAAAGCAACCTGCGATTTGAATAAAAGTAATCTATAATTTGACAATTCAAACTACGATTCGAAAATTCTATCAATCAAAGCAACCTGTGATTTGAATAAAAGTAATCTATAATTTGACAATACAAATTACGATTCGAAAATTCTACCAATCAAAGCAACCTGCGATTTGAATAAAAGTAATCTATAATTTGACAATTCAAACTACGATTTGAAATTCTATCAATAAAAATCAACTCGCGATCTGAACTGACTAATAAACTATGATTATGTACGAATTGACAATCCAAATGGTTAGCCAACTAATCAAGAATAATTCACGATTTAAAATAAATAAACAAACCATTATTGAATATTACAATAAGAATAATTTATGACAATTCAAACTACAATTCGAAATTCTATCAATCAAGAGCCACCCGCGATTTGAACAAACTAATTAATAAATTATGATTATGTACAAATTGACAATCCAAATGGTTAGCCGATTTGACAATTGGATGAACTACGATCTAAGATTTTAACCAATCAAGACTAACTCGCGATTTGAATTAAAGAAGGAAGGAAAAAGGAACAGACTAGGAATACATATTCTAATAACAAATGCGAAATACAAAAAATATATGTATATATATAAATATATATATATATTCCCTACCCTAGATAAATAGCAATAAAATACATAAAATATACAATACGCGAAACTACAGTATTAAGATAAACTAGTAAAATTGAAACACTTTATACAAGTTACATTGTGAAACACATGCATACATATATATATATATATATATATATATATATATATATATATATATAACAAATTTAGAAGAAATAAAATTATTAAAACCAACTTGAGGAATGTCACATGGAAATTATACACGATGCTACATTATTAAACTAATTGACACGTTAATATATATGCATGTGCACTTTATATTACTAGCCTAAACAATCAATAATTCAATAAATACGATAATACAGTACTCGAAATGATACTATTGAGATTAACTATCACTCTGAGATCTAAAGAACCTTTATGAAGCCACACTGTGAAATACATACATACATATATATATATATATATATATATATATATATTTATAAAATAAATTCAGAAGAAATAAAATTATTAAAATCAATTTGAAGAATATCACATGAAAACTATATTGTTAAATATCATCAAACAACCAGTAATTTAGAAAAGAATAAAAAACAATTAAAATATATTATTCTACATTATTAAAACTAGTTAACATGTCAGTAAATTTAAACTATATATGAAAATATATTGTAAAATATATATATATATATGTATATGTGTTTTACATTATTAAACCAAACAAGCAATAATCTAATAAATATAAAATACAATACAAGAAATTACACTATTAAGACTAACTAACATTTTAATATTAAAAGAATTCCATACATCGTGAGACACAAATACATATAGATATATATATACACAACCTAACACATGTAAAAGAAATAAAATGCACAATATCACACTATTGAAACTAATTAATATTTAGATAAACTCAAAGAAATTTTACATTGTAAAATAAATATATATATATATATTACTATCAAGTCAAACAACTAATAACCAAATAAACACAATGAAATAAATATACTAGACTACCTTGTAAATATTACATTACATTCAACTAAACTGACTAAAAATTTAACCAACAAAATAATATATATATATATAAGCATCAAACATAATCAACACAAATGTCACACGATTCTTCGTTCCTGCCCAAGACACTTCACACGTTGACTACGCCTTCTGGGACCACTCACACATTTTGGAATCCATCTTCCTCTTGCGCTGAAACAACACATGTAGTAAATAAAAGATGAATGACACAAGACAAATTAAAAATAATAAAACAAAACAAAGAACGCACTGGGACAACCTGCATAAGGAACCTTTGACAAAGACATCTCCGTATTCACCATTGAAAATCATAATCACCAAAACCTATACCGAAAAAACAATAAATCAAACAAGACACCGGAGGCAATAATCAAATGGAAATATTAACGAGATAAGTAAAATAACTTCAAGACACATCTCACGAAGTCACTGCATATACTGGGAGCATACAGCAGAGAAGATTGCTCTGACCAGAAGAGCAGTGACACAGGAGAACATCCAGGATTCCGGCAGAAGTCTCCTGAGGGAAGTGAGGCTTCGCACAGTCATCTGTATCGTCTTCACGAGCCATCCACACATTTTTGGAATCTCTCCTCCTTCTTGCGCTAAAACAATACAAGCAAGATCAGGCAGACAAACAGACGAAACACCATAGGAAAGAGGATAAAGTTAAAATAAATAAAATAATATATACTCGTACAGGTTGGATAAGTGCAGGAATTTCCACGTCCATAACCAACATAACCTGCACCCACAGAGGAAAACATAAAAACCCTAACAAACTAAAATATCGAGGAAACTTAAATAAAATAAAATAAATAATAACCAACACTAAGAATAATTTATTCGATCTACAATATCGAACATAACCGCCAAACTACACATTACCACGCACAAAACACGCATTAAAACCTACTATGAATCAAAAGAAATGTAAACTACTACATAAAGACGATCAAATGGATGAAATATTATAAGGAACCACTAAAATACCAAACAAACCTAAAATAAATAAATTAAATACTAGGAATAATTTGTTCGATCTACAATATCGAGCTAAACCGTCAAATCACGCACTACCACACACAAACACACGTTAAAGCTTAATGCCGTATTCACAATCGAAAATGTAAACTACTACATAAAAACGATAAAATGGACGAAATACCATTAGAAATAAGACAAGGCTGAAATAAAATGATACAACAAACTAAAATACCGAGCAAATTTAAATAAAATAAAATAGATAAAAGGCAACACTAAGAATAATTTATTCAATCTACAATATCGAACTAAACCGTCAAAACCACGCACTACTACGCACAACCACGCATTAAAAGAAAATGTAAACTATTACATAAAACGACCAAATGGATAGAAATAGGACATGACTAAAATAAATAAAATAATACATACGTATACAACACAACCTGTACCCACACAGAAAATATAAAAACCACAACGAACTAAAAAGTCAAGCAAACTCAAGTAAGGAAAAATGGAGCAATACAAAAATAATTTATTCGATCTACAAAAAACATACAAAATCTACACTACAGAATATGAAACATACACTCACTGTAACCTTATGCTAATATACTTAAAATTATTGATATATATATATATATATATATATATATATATATATATATATAATATAATATATATATTATATATATTATATATATAATATAATATATAATATATAATATATATATAATATATAATATATATATATGTACAACTAGGATATTATTATTAAATAAAATCAAAGTCACAAAGCGGAGCATCCGGACACAGTTCATGAAACCGTTGCATACACCATGAAAGCACTATAGGTGAAACCCCCTTTTCACCAGAACGATGATGGCGCAAATGAGCATCCAAAACCTCCGCAGGAATTTCCTCCGGGAACCGTATCTTTGCACAATTATTGGTGTTTAGGACTTCGATCGGAGGAGAATTGGGTGGTAACTCAACCGTATCTTCATCAGACAAAGTCAAATCAACAACTGGAAAACTACCAGAATAAGACACCGACGACGAGGCTGTTATACCAGTTTGAGTAGCAGATACTTCCCTCAGTAATCTCAACTCTCTTTTTTGGCGGCACAACACACCACTACTCCGATCACGCCTTCGTAAATGATTTGGACTTCTCTTGAATGGTTTATGCTTCCGATTCTTCCTTTTCTTCCGTTTCTTCTTCTTTCATACTGAAAACTCAAGAAGTAACGAGTAAAGGATGAATATCGACTAAAGATATAAAAAGGAAATGCAAAGAACAAATTTTACACACCTCCACGACTGGATTAGAAGACACAGGAGCTTCCATCAAAAACACTCCCACACCTGAAATAAAACCAAAATATTCATATAGAACTCCAATAAACATAAACAAACAACAAACAGCCTAACCTAACGAACACACCGCTACGAGTACAAAGAAATAACCTCGAAGGTAAACTCCACTGGATCAAAAACACTGAGTTGAATCATCATAACCACACACAACGTATTAAAAATAAACCGATCAAATAAAAAACCGATACCAAATCTAACGACTGATCAACACCCAAATAACGTAAACTAATAAATAAATAGATGATCAAACCTATAAAAGCCACGCATCACTTCACACCATTTTTATGGAAAATACATATATCTAAACTTACTATTAAACAAAATACCTTATGGGAGACACACGAAACAACACGTGCTAACACACTCTATCAGATTCAGAACAATAGGAGTCCCATTACCACCTCCACTAAAACTTACAAGGAAGGTTCCAGAGGTATCCCCTGATAACAATACACGTGGACTAAACCCCACCATTGGCATCAGCACGAAAAGTTCCACAAGGTCCCCAGGCGCATCCCCAACAAGGACACGCAGCCACGCGCCTGAGCGTTCCCACAGGCATCAGCAAGAAGGTTGCAGCAGCCTCCCAGACGCAACATCAGCGGTTATGATAAGATAAGAAACTAAGTCGGGCGACTGGTCTTGACATTCCTTCACGTAGCAACAATGAGAAATTAGGAATCTAATACATCGGTAGTAAACAAGACGAGATATCAGCGACCACCAAAATCCACGTTCTCTCACGTACGCGGGCAGACACCCTAAAACTGCAGCATTGCGATTCCCACAGGAGCCAACTGTCATGTGACTGTTGCCCCGTGGGGGATTTAGTTATAAATAAGCTTAGTAACATAGAAAACTTCGTAGTTACCTGTTGATTGTCCGAAGTGTTTACACTGTCACTCTGTCAGTTTGATTTTCGATTAAGTTGTTTCAATCAAATTTTATAAGTATCGATAACGAGTAAAAATTAGTTGTCCTTTACTTTCCGATGCGTTATATTGTCGCTCCGTCTATTATAAAAAAAAAGAGAGAGTTAGATATTGTAATTATTAGACTCCGAATCACCGTTTGGAAATTAAAGTGCTCGTATTGTCACTCGCCAATACAATCGCCACAACCAACATCAAGTTAGTAAAATTGCGATAAGTATTAATAATTGTTATCATTTGTTAAATTTATTGTTCGAAAAATTCCTCTTCTCATTGTCAAAAGAAAAATAAATAAATACAAGTAAAAAGAAAATTCTCCACTCGAAATCATAAGTGTTAGTTATAGTGTATTTACGAAAAATAAAGTGCTCTTATCGATGTTCTCGAGTGTCAAGATCCGATCAATCCCTGCCTGTCTAAGGTGAGAATTTAAGTTGTATATTCTCTTCTCCGATAATTCTGCGGCTGCTCAATATTCATAAATCAAAAAGAAAGTCCTCGCTGTACATTTTAGTTTGTTGAAGAATAAATAATTGCTTCTAAAGTGTGAGTTACTCGGACTAACGATTATACCCTGGGCCGACCCGTGAAAACGTACTTTCAAGTCATTGGAATACTTACTGATTTTCGCATTCTTCCTCCCACTGTTAGCAATTCGCTCGTCTTTGGGCAAGGCTTGCGAAATCACACAGGTCTTACTCAGAGAGATAGAGAAATTCGCTTAACAAATTCGTGCTCCGCAGCGCTGTTGAGAGTAAAAACAATAGTCTTTAAATCTTGGAATCATTAGATAAAAATTTTGTTTCCTGTATCAACCTGTGTATAACGGTGTTTTACCTATTGAAAACACTTATTGACTCTCGCATTCCTCCTCCCACTGTTAGCAAATTCGCTCATCTTAGGGCAAGGCTTGCGAAGTCGCACAGGTTTCGTTCGGTGAGACATTGATTTAGTCGTCATATTCACGAAGAGTTGTCACGAAGAGTGCGTAGTTAAGGGCAACAAGACGAAATACTCGAGGCGATACGTGCGCCGGTATGGGCGTCGCTTAGTCTTGAGATTTCATTCAAGTTGTCGCGAAGAGTGCAAGATTCAGGGCAACAAGACGAAATACTCGAGGCAATACGTGCGCCAGTAAAGGCGTCGCTTAGTTTTGAGATTTCATCCGAGTTGTCACGAAGAGTAGCCAAGTTAATTAAATTGTAATCGTAAGTTATTAAAGCACTCGCAATATATCCACATCCTTCAATAGTAGTAACATATATATATATATATATTATATATATATATATATAATTATATATATATATATATAATATCAAAAGGGGAAATAAAAGAAAGTGAAGAACAGTAATAATAGGAAAAATAACAGTAAAAGATAAGAAAAGGGGAGAAAGAAAGAATATATACACACATCCAGAAATATAGAAATATACATAAGTATAGATAAATAAATAAAATAAATAAAAAATTAAATAATAAATAAAAAAAAATTTAGTCGAAATAGTCCATAGACTATTTCTGGTGGCAGCAACTATCGTATTAATCGAAGGTTTGAATTTATATTTCACCCACTAACGTTCAAATTGGTTTTCGTTTAAATTGACGACAATCCAAAATATAAAACATATAAGCAAATACGTAACAACGTTATACGTTATATCGTAATACCACATAACGTTATACGTTCTAACGTAATACCACATAACGTTATACGTTGTATCGACGTACCAATTAACGTTATACGTTATATCGTAATACCACATAACGTTATACGTTCTAACGTAATACCATATAAAGTTAATCGTCATACCGTAATACCACATAACGTTATACGTTATATCGCAATACTATATAACGTTATGCGCTATAACGTAATACCATACAACGTTATACTTTATAACGTTAATGATAAATAACGTTATACATTAAAAAGTAATACTATATAACGTTATACGTTATATCTTTCTGCTACATAACGTTATACGTTATATCGTAATGCTACATAACGTTATACGTTATATCTTTCTGCTACATAACGTTATACGTTATATCGTAATGCTACATAACGTTATACGATATAACGTAATACTACATAACGTTATATGTTATATCGTAATGCTACATAATAATATACGTTATATCGTAATGCTACATAACGTTATACGCTATATCGTAATGCTACATAACGTTATACGTTGTGTCGTACTACTACATAACGTTATACGATATAACGTAATACTGCATAACGTTATATGTTATATCGTAATGCTACATAATGTTATACGTTATATCGTAATGCTACATAACGTTATACGTTATAACGTATTACCATATCACGTTATATGTTATATCGTAACGCTACATAATGTTATACGTTATATCGTAAAGCTACATAACGTTATACGCTATATCGTAATGCTACATAACGTAATACGTTATGTCGTACTACTACATAACGTTATACGTTATATGGTAATGCTACATAACTTTATACGTTATAACGTATTACCATATAACGTTATATATTACATCGTAATGCTATATAACGTTATACGTTATATCGTAATGCTACATAACGTTATACGTTGTATCGTAATGCTACATAACGTTATACGTTATATCGTAATGCTACATAACGTTATACGTTATAAGTTATTACCATATAACGTTATATGTTACATCGTAATGCAACATAACGTTATACGTTATGTCGTACTGCTAGATAACGTTGTACGTTATATCATAATGCTACATAACGTTATACGTTATGTCGTACTGCTACATAACGTTATACGTTATATCGTAATGCTACATAACGTTATAAGCTATATCGTACTGCTACATAACGTTATACGTTATAACGTATTACCATATAACGTTATACATTACATCGTAATGCTACATAACGTTATACGTTATATCGCAATGCTACATAACGTTATACGTTATATCGTAATGCTACATAACGTTATACGTTATATCGTTATGCTACATAACGATATAACGTTATACATTACATCGTAATGCTACATAACGTTATACGTTATATCGTTATGCTACATAACGTTATACATTGTATCGTAATGCAACATAACGTTATACGTTATATCGTACTGCTACATAACGTTATACGTTGTATCGTAATGCTACATAACGTTATACGTTACATCGTAATGCTACATAACGTTATACGTTATATCGTAATGCTACATAACGTTATACGTTATATCGTAATGCTACATAACGTTATACGTTGTAACGTATTACCATATAACGTTATACGTTACAGCGTAATGTTACATAGCGATATACGTCATATCTTACTGATACATAACGTTGTACGTTATATCATAATGCTACATAACGTTATACGTTATATCGTAATGCTACATAACGTTATACGTTATAACGTAATACTACATAACGTTATACGTTATAACGTAATACTATATAACGTTATACGTTATATCGTAATGCTACATAACGTTATACGTTGTGTCGTACTACTACATAACGTTATACGATATAACGTAATACTACATAACGTTATATGTTATATCGTAATGCTACATAATGTTATACGTTATATCGTAATGCTACATAACGTTATACGTTATAACGTATTACCATATCACGTTATATGTTATATCGTAATGCTACATAATGTTATACGTTATATCGTAAAGCTACATAACGTTATGCGCTATATCGTAATGCTACATAACGTAATACGTTATGTCGTACTACTACATAACGTTATACGTTATATGGTAATGCTACATAACTTTATACGTTATAACGTATTACCATATAACGTTATATATTACATCGTAATGCTATGTAACGTTATACGTTATATCGTAATGCTACATAACGTTATACGTTGTATCGTAATGCTACATAACGTTATATGTTATATCGTAATGCTACATAATGTTATACGCTATAACGTAATACTACATAACGTTATACGTTATAACGTAATACTATATAACGTTATACGTTATATCGTAATGCTACATAACGTTATACGTTATATCGTAATGCTACAAAACGTTATACGTTATATCGTAATGCTACATAACGTTATACGTTATATCGTAATGCTACATAACGTTATACGTTATAAGTTATTACCATATAACGTTATATGTTACATCGTAATGCTACATAACGTTATACGTTATGTCGTACTGCTAGATAACGTTGTGCGTTGTATCATAATGCTACATAATGTTATACGCTATAACGTAATACTACATAACGTTATACGTTATAAAGTAATACTATATAACGTTATACGTTATATCGTAATGCTACATAACGTTATACGTTATATCGTAATGCTACATAACGTAGTACGTGGTATCGCAATGCTACATAACTTTATACGTTGTATCGTAATGCTACATAACGATATACGTCATATCGTAATGCTACATAACGTTATACGTTATATCGTAATGCTACATAACGTTATAAGCTATATCGTACTGCTACATAACGTTATACGTTTTATCGTACTGCTACATAACGTTATACGTTATATCGTAATGCTGCATAACGTTATACGTTATATCGTAATGCTACATAACGTTATAAGCTATATCGTACTGCTACATAACGTTATACGTTATAATGTATTACCATATAACGTTATACATTACATCGTAATGCTACATAACGTTATACGTTATATCGTTATGCTACATAACGTTATACGTTATATCGTAATGATACATAACGTTATACGTTATATCGTACTGCTACATAACGTTATACGTTGTATCGTAATGCTACATAACGTTATACGTTATATCGTAATGCTACATAACGTTATACGTTATATCGTAATGATACATAACGTTATACGTTATATCGTAATGCTACATAACGTTATACGTTATATCGTAATGCTACATAACGTTATACGTTCTAACGTATTACCATATAACGTTATACATTACATCGTAATGCTACATAACGTTTTACGTTATATCGCAATGCTACATAACGTTATACGTTATATCGTAATGCTACATAACGTTATACGTTATATCGTAATGCCACATGACGTTATACGTTACATCGTAATGCTACATAACGTTATACGTTATATCTTACTGCTACATAACGTTGTACGTTATATCATAATGCTACATAACGTTATACGTTATATCGCAATGCTACATAACGTTATACGTTATATCGTAATGCCACATAACGTTATACGTTATATCGTAATGCTACATACCGTTATACGTCATAACGTATTACCATATAACGTTATACGTTACATCGTAATGTTACATAGCGATATACGTCATATCGTAATGCTACATAACGTTATACGTTATATCGTAATGCTACATAACGTTATAAGCTATATCGTACTGCTACATAACGTTATACGTTATAATGTATTACCATATAACGTTATACATTACATCGTAATGCTACATAACGTTATACGTTATGTCGTTATGCTGCATAACGATATAACGTTATACATTAAATCGTAATGCTACATAACGTTATACGTTATATCGTTATGCTACATAACGTTATACATTGTATCGTAATGCAACATAACGTTATACGTTATATCGTTCTGCTACATAACGTTATACGTTGTATCGTAATGCTACATAACGTTATACGTTACATCGTAATGCTACATAACGTTATACGTTATATCGTAATGCTACATAACGTTATACGTTATATCGTAATGCTACATAACGTTATACGTTGTAACGTATTACCATATAACGTTATACGTTACAGCGTAATGTTACATAGCGATATACGTCATATCTTACTGATACATAACGTTGTACGTTATATCATAATGCTACATAACGTTATACGTTATATCGTATTGCTACATAACGTTATACGTTATAACGTAATACTACATAACGTTATACGTTATAACGTAATACTATATAACGTTATACGTTATATCGTAATGCTACATAACGTTATACGTTATATCGTAATGCTACATAACGTTATACGTTATATCGTAATGCTACATAACGTTATACGTTATATCGTAATGCTACATAACGTTATACGTTATAAGTTATTACCATATAACGTTATATGTTACATCGTAATGCCACATGACGTTATACGTTACATCGTAATGCTACATAACGTTATACGTTATATCGTAATGCTACATAACGTTATACGTTATATCGTAATGCTACATACCGTTATACGTCATAACGTATTACCATATAACGTTATACGTTACATCGTTATGTTACATAGCGATATACGTCATATCGTAATGCTACATAACGTTATACGTTATATCGTAATGCTGCATAACGTTATAAGCTATATCGTACTGCTACATAACGTTATACGTTATAATGTATTACCATATAACGTTATACATTACATCGTAATGCTACATAACGTTATACGTTATGTCGTTATGCTGCATAACGATATAACGTTGTACATTACATCGTAATGCTACATAACGTTATACGTTATATCGTTATGCTACATAACGTTATACATTGTATCGTAATGCAACATAACGTTATACGTTATATCGTACTGCTACATAACGTTATACGTTGTATCGTAATGCTACATAACGTTATACGTTACATCGTAATGCTACATAACGTTATACGTTATATCGTAATGCTACATAACGTTATACGTTATATCGTAATGCTACATAGCGTTATACGTTGTAACGTATTACCATATAACGTTATACGTTACAGCGTAATGTTACATAGCGATATACGTCATATCTTACTGATACATAACGTTGTACGTTATATCATAATGCTACATAACGTTATACGTTATATCGTAATGCTACATAACGTTATACGTTATAAGTTATTACCATATAACGTTATATGTTACATCGTAATGCTACATAACGTTATACGTCATATCGTAATGCTACATAACGTTATACGTTATATCGTAATGCTACATAACGTTATACGTTATAACGTAATACTACATAACGTTATACGTTATAACGTAATACTATATAACGTTATACGTTATATCGTAATGCTACATAACGTTATACGTTATATCGTAATGCTACATAACGTTATACGTTATATCGTAATGCTACATAACGTTATACGTTATATCGTACTGCTACATAACGTTATACGTTGTATCGTAATGCTACATAACGTAGTACGTGGTATCGTAATGCTACATAACTTTATACGTTGTATCGTAATGCTACATAACGTTATACGTCATATCGTAATGCTACATAACGTTATACGTTATATCGTAATGCTACATAACGTTATAAGCTATATCGTACTGCTACATAACGTTATACGTTTTATCGTACTGCTACATAACGTTATACGTTATATCGTTATGCTACATAACGTTACACATTGTATCGTAATGCAACATAACGTTATACGTTATATCGTACTGCTACATAACGTTATACGTTATATCGTACTGCTACATAACGTTATACGTTGTATCGTAATGCTACATAACGTTATACGTTATATCGTACTGCTACATAACGTTATACGTTATATCGTTATGCTACATAACGTTACACATTGTATCGTAATGCAACATAACGTTATACGTTATATCGTACTGCTACATAACGTTATACGTTGTATCGTACTGCTACATAACGTTATACGTTGTATCGTAATGCTACATAACGTTATACGTTATATCGTAATGCTACATAACGTTATACGTTATATCGTAATGATACATAACGTTATAAGCTATATCGTACTGCTACATAACGTTATACGTTATAACGTATTACCATATAACGTTATACATTACATCGGAATGCTACATAACGTTATACGTTATATCGCAATGCTACATAACGTTATACGTTATATCGTAATGCTACATAACGTTATACGTTATATCGTAATGATACATAACGTTATACGTTATATCGTAATGCTACATAACGTTATACGTTATATCGTAATGCTACATAACGTTATACGTTCTAACGTATTACCATATAACGTTATACATTACATCGTAATGCTACATAACGTTTTACGTTATATCGCAATGCTACATAACGTTATACGTTATATCGTAATGCTACATAACGTTATACGTTATATCGTAATGCTACATGACGTTATACGTTACATCGTAATGCTACATAACGTTATACGTTATATCTTACTGCTACATAACGTTGTACGTTATATCATAATGCTACATAACGTTATACGTTATGTCGTACTGCTAGATATCGTTGTCCGTTATATCATAATGCTACATAACGTTATACGTTATGTCGTACTGCTACATAACGTTATACGTTATATCGTAATGCTACATAACGTTATAAGCTATATCGTACGGTTACATAACGTTATACGTTATAACGTATTACCATATAACGTTATACATTACATCGTAATGCTACATAAAGTTATACGTTATATCGCAATGCTACATAACGTTATACGTTATATCGTAATGCTACATAACGTTATACGTTATATCGTAATGCTACATACCGTTATACGTTATAACGTATTACCATATAACGTTATACGTTACATCGTAATGTTACATAGCGATATACGTCATATCGTAATGCTGCATAACGTTATACGTTATATCGTAATGCTACATAACGTTATAAGCTATATCGTACTGCTACATAACGTTATACGTTATAATGTATTACCATATAACGTTATACATTACATCGTAATGCTACATAACGTTATACGTTATATCGTTATGCTACATAACGTTATACATTGTATCGTAGTGCAACATAACGTTATAAGTTATATCGTACTGCTACATAACGTTATACGTTGTATCGTAATGCTACATAACGTTATACGTTACATCGTAATGCTACATAACGTTATACGTTATATCGTAATGCTACATAACGTTATACGTTATATCGTAATGCTACATAACGTTATACGTTGTAACGTATTACCATATAACGTTATACGTTACAGCGTAATGTTACATAGCGATATACGTCATATCTTACTGATACATAACTTTGTACGTTATATCATAATGCTACATAACGTTATACGTTATGTCGTAATGCTACATAACGTTATACGTTATATCGTAATGCTACATAACGTTATACGTTATATCGTAATGCTACATAACGTTGTACGTTATATCGTAATGCTACAAAACGTTATACGTTATAACGTAATACTACATAACGTTATACGTTTTATCGTACTGCTACATAACGTTATACGTTATATCGTTATGCTACATAACGTTACACATTGTATCGTAATGCAACATAACGTTATACGTTATATCGTACTGCTACATAACGTTATACGTTGTATCGTAATGCTACATAACGTAGTACGTGGTATCGTAATGCTACATAACTTTATACGTTGTATCGTAATGCTACATAACGTTATACGTTATGTCGTAATGCTACATAACGTTATACGTTATATCGTAATGCTACATAACGTTATACGTTATATCGTAATGCTACATAACGTTGTACGTTATATCGTAATGCTACAAAACGTTATACGTTATAACGTACTACCATATAACGTTATACGTTATATCGTAATACCACATAACGTTATACGTTCTAACGTTATACCACATAACGTTATACGTTGTATCGACGTACCACTTAACGTTATACGTTATATCGTAATACCACATAACGTTATACGCTATACCGTAATACCACATAACTTTATACGTTATATCGTAATGTTACAAAACGTTATACGTTATAACGTATTACCCTATAGCGTAATATATTACATCGTAATGCTACATAACGTTATACGTTATTTCGTAATGCTACACAACGTTATACGCTATATCGTACTGCTACATAACGTTATACGTTATATCGTAATGCTACATAACGTTACACGTTATATCGTAATGATACATAACGTTATACGTTATATCGTAATGCTACATAACGTTATACGTTATATCGTAATGCTACATAACGTTATACGTTCTAACGTATTACCATATAACGTTATACATTACATCGTAATGCTACGTAACGTTATACGTTATATCGCAATGCTACATAACGTTATACGTTATATCGTAATGCTACATAACGTTATACGTTATGTCGTAATGCTACATGACGTTATACGTTACATCGTAATGCTACATAACGTTATACGTTATATCTTACTGCTACATAACGTTGTACGTTATATCATAATGCTACATAACGTTATACGTTATATCGTAATGCTACATAACGTTATACGTTATATCGTAATGCTACATACCGTTATACGTTACATCGTAATGCTACATAACGTTATACGTTATATCGTAATGCTACATAACGTTACACGTTATATCGTAATGATACATAACGTTATACGTTATATCGTAATGCTACATAACGTTATACGTTATATCGTAATGCTACATAACGTTACACGTTATATCGTAATGCTACATAACGTTATACGTTATATCGTAATGCTACATAACGTTACACGTTATATCGTAATGATACATAACGTTATACGTTATATCGTAATGCTACATAACGTTATACGTTATATCGCACTGCTACATAACGTTATACGTTATGTCGTACTGCTACATAACGTTATACGTTATATCGTAATGCTACATAACGTTATAAGCTATATCGTACTGCTACATAACGTTATACGTTATAACGTATTATCATATAACGTTATACATTACATCGTAATGCTTCATAACGTTATACGTTATATCGTAATGCTACATAACGTTATACGTTATATCGTAATGCTACATGACGTTATACGTTACATCGTAATGCTACATAACGTTATACGTTATATCTTACTGCTACATAACGTTGTACGTTATATCATAATGCTACATAACGTTATACGTTATGTCGTACTGCTACGTAACGTTATACGTAATATGGTAATGCTACATAACGTTATACGTTATAACGTATTACCATATAACGTTATACGTTACATCGTAATGCTACATTACGTTATACGTTATATCGTAATGCTGCATAACGTTATACGTTATATCGTAATGCTACATAACGTTATACGTTATATCGTAATGATACATAACGTTATACGTTATATCGTAATGCTACATAACGTTATACGTTATATCGTAATGCTACATATCGTTATACACCATATCGTAATGCTACATAACGTCATACGTTATAACGTATTACCATATAACGTTGTAGACTATATCGTAAAGCTACATAACATTATACGTTACATCGTAATGCTACATATCGTTATACGTTATATCTTACTCCTACATAACGTTATACGTTATATGGTAATGCTACATAACGTTATACGTTATATCGAAATGCTACCTAACGTTATACGTTATATCTTTCTGCTACATAACGTTATACGTTATGTCGTACTGCTACATAACGTTATACGTTATATGGTAATGCTACATAACGTTGTACGTTATAACGTATTACCATATAACGTTATAAGTTACATCGTAATGCTACATAACGTTATACGTCATATCGTAATGCTACATAACGTTATACGTTATATCGTAATGCTACATAACGTTATACGCTATATCGTTCTGCTACATAACGTTATACGTTATATCGTAATTCTACATAACGTTATACGTTGTATCGTAATGCTACATAACGTTATACGTTATATCGTAATGCTACATAACGTTATACGATATAACGTAATACTACATAGCGTTATATGCTATAACGTAATACTACATAACGTTATACGTTATAACGTAATACTACATAACGTTATACACACTCTATCAGATTTATATAACGTTATACGATATATCGTAATGCTACATAACGTTATACGTTATAACGTAATGCTACATATCGTTATACGTTATATCGTTATGCTACATAACGTTATACATTGTATCGTAATGCAACATAACGTTATACGTTATATCGTACTGCTACATAACGTTATACGCTGTATCGTAATGCTACATAACGTTGTACGTTGTATCGTAATGCTACATAACGTTGTACGTTATATCGCAATGCTACATAACGTTATACGTTGTATCGTAATGCTACATACCGTTATACGTTATAACGTATTACCATATAACGTTATACGTTTTATCGTACTGCTACATAACGTTATACGTTATATCGTTATGCTACATAACGTTACACATTGTATCGTAATGCAACATAACGTTATACGTTATATCGTACTGCTACATAACGTTATACGTTGTATCGTAATGCTACATAACGTAGTACGTGGAATCGTAAAGCTACATAACTTTATACGTTGTATCGTAATGCTACATAACGTTATACGTTATGTCGTAATGCTACATAACGTTATACGTTATATCGTAAGGCTACATAACGTTATACGTTATATCGTAATGCTACATAACGTTATACGTTATATCGTAATGCTACAAAACGTTATACGTTATAACGTATTACCATATAACGTTATACGTTATATCGTAATACCACATAACGTTATACGTTCTAACGTATTACCCTATAGCGTAATATATTACATCGTAATGCTACATAACGTTATACGTTATTTCGTAATGCTACACAACGTTATACGCTATATCGTACTGCTACATAACGTTATACGTTATATCGTAATGCTACATAACGTTATACGTTATATCGTAATGCTACATAACGTTATACGTTGTATCGTAATGCTACATAACGTTATACGTTATATCGTAATGCTACATAACGTTATACGCTATACCGTAATACCACATAACTTTATACGTTATATCGTAATGCTACATGACGTTATACGTTACATCGTAATGCTACATAACGTTATACGTTATATCTTACTGCTACATAACGTTGTACGTTATATCATGATGCTACATAACGTTATACGTTATGTCGTACTGCTAGATAACGTTGTACGTTATATCATAATGCTACATAACGTTATACGTTGTATCGTAATGCTACATAACGTTATACGTTATGTCGTAATGCTACATAACGTTATACGTTATATCGTAATGCTACATAACGTTATACGTTATATCGTAATGCTACATAACGTTATACGTTATATCGTAATGCTACATAACGTTATACGCTATACCGTAATACCACATAACTTTATACGTTATATCGTAATGCTACATGACGTTATACGTTACATCGTAATGCTACATAACGTTATACGTTATATCTTACTGCTACATAACGTTGTACGTTATATCATGATGCTACATAACGTTATACGTTATGTCGTACTGCTAGATAACGTTGTACGTTATATCATAATGCTACATAACGTTATACGTTATATCGTAATGCTACATAACGTTATACGTTGTATCGTAATGCTACATACCGTTATACGTTATAACGTATTACCATATAACGTTATTCGTTTTATCGTACTGCTACATAACGTTATACGTTATATCGTAATGCTACATAACGTTACACGTTATATCGTAATGATACATAACGTTATACGTTATATCGTAATGCTACATAACGTTATACGTTATATCGTAATGCTACATAACGTTATACGTTGTATCGTAATGCTACATAACGTTATACGTTGTATCGTAATGCTACATACCGTTATACGTTATAACGTATTACCCTATAGCGTAATATATTACATCGTAATGCTACATAACGTTATACGTTATTTCGTAATGCTACACAACGTTATACGCTATATCGTACTGCTACATAACGTTATACGTTATATCGTAATGCTACATAACGTTACACGTTATATCGTAATGATACATAACGTTATACGTTATATCGTAATGCTACATAACGTTATACGTTATATCGTAATGCTACATAACGTTATACGTTGTATCGTAATGCTACATAACGTTATACGTTGTATCGTAATGCTACATACCGTTATACGTTATAACGTATTACCATATAACGTTATACGTTTTATCGTACTGCTACATAACGTTATACGTTATATCGTTATGCTACATAACGTTACACATTGTATCGTAATGCAACATAACGTTATACGTTATATCGTACTGCTACATAACGTTATACGTTGTATCGTAATGCTACATAACGTTATACGTTATGTCGTAATGCTACATAACGTTATACGTTATATCGTAATGCTACATAACGTTATACGTTATATCGTAATGCTACATAACGTTATACGTTATATCGTAATGCTACATAACGTTATCCGTTATATCTTTCTGCTACATAACGTTATACGTTATATCGTAATGCTACATAACGTTATACGTTATATCGTAATGCTACATAACGTTATACGTTATATCGTAATGCTACATAACGTTGTACGTTATATCCTACTGCTGCATAACGTTATACGTTATATCGTAATGCTACATAACGTTATACGTTATATCGTAATGCTACATAACGTTATACGTTATATCTTTCTGCTACATAACGTTATACGTTATATCGTAATGCTACATAACGTTATACGTTATATCGTAATACTACATAACGTTATACGTTATATCGTAATGCTACATAACGTTATACGATATAACGTAATACTACATAATGTTATACGTTATAACGTAATGCTACATAACGTTATACGTTATATGGTAATGCTACATAACGTTACACGTTATAACGTATTACCATATAACGTTATACGTTATAACGTATTACCATATAACGTTATACGTTATATAGTAATGCTACATAACGTTATACGTTATATCTTACTGCTACATAACGTTATGAGTTATATCGTAATGCTACATAACGTAATACGATATAACGTAATACTACATATCGTTATACGTTATAACGTAATACTTCATAACGTTATACGTTATATCGTAATGCTACATAACGTTATACGTTATATCATTCTGCTACATAACGTAATACGATATAACGTAATACTACATATCGTTATACGTTATAACGTAATACTTCATAACGTTATACGTTATATCGTAATGCTACATAACGTTATACGTTATATCATTCTGCTACATAACGTTATACGTTATATCGTAATGCTGCATAGCGTTATACGTTATATCGTAAAGCTACATAACGTTATACGTTATATGGTAATGCTACATAACGTTATACGTTATGACGTAATACTATATAACGTTATACGTTATATCGTAATGCTACATAACGTTATACGTTATATCGTAATGCTACATAACGTTATACGTTATATCGTTATGCTACATAACGTTATACATTGTATCGTAATGCAACATAACGTTATACGTTATATCGTACTGCTACATAACGTTATACGTTGTATCGTAATGCTACATAACGTTGTACGTTGTATCGTAATGCTACATAACTTTATACTTTATATCGTAATGCTACATAACGTTATACGTTATGTCGTAATGCTACATAACGTTATACGTTATGTGGTACTGCCACATAACGATATACGTTATAACGTATTAACATATAACGTTATACATTACATCGTAATGCTACATAACGTTATACGTTATGTCGTAATACTACATAACGTTATACGTTATGTGGTACTGCCACATAACGTTATACGTTATACGGTAATGCTACATAACATTATACGTTATAACATACTACCATCTAACGTTATACGTTACATCGAAATGCTACATAACGTTATACGTCATATCGTAATGCTACATAACGTTATACGTTATATCGTAATGCTACATAACGTTATACGCTATATCGTACTGCTACATAACGTTATACGTTATATCGTAATGCTACATAACGTTATACGTTGTATCGTAATGCTACATAACGTTATACGTTATGTCGTATTGCTACATAACGTTATACGTAATATGGTAATGATACATAACGTTATACGTTATAACGTATTACCATATAACGTTATACGTTACATCGTAATGCCACATAACGTTATACGTTATATCGTAATGCTGCATAACGTTATACGTTATACGGTAATGCTACATAACGTTATACGTTATAACATATTACCATCTAACGTTATACGTTACATCGAAATGCTACATAACGTTATACGTCATATCGTAATGCTACATAACGTTATACGTTATATCGTAATGCTACATTACGTTATACGCTATATCGTACTGCTACCTAACGTTAAACGTTATATCGTAATGCTACATAACGTTATACGTTGTATCGTAATGCTACATAACGTTATACGTTATATCGTAATGCTACATAACGTTATACGTTATAATGTAATACTACATAACGTTATACGTTCTAACGTAATACTACATAACGTTATACGTTATAGCGTAATACTATATAACGTTATACGTTATATCGTGATGCTACATAACGTTATACGTTATTTCGTAATGCTACACAACGTTATACGCTATATCGTACTGCTACATAACGTTATACGACACACCTATCAGTTCATAACGTTATACGTTATATCGTAATGATACATAACGTTATACGTTATATCGTAATGCTACATAACGTTATACGTTATATCGTAATGCTACATAACGTTATACACCCATATCGTAATGCTACATAACGTCATACGTTATAACGTATTACCATATAACGTTGTAGATTATATCGTAAAGCTACATAACGTTATACGTTACATCGTAATGCTACATAACGTTATACGTTATATCTTACTCCTACATAACGTTATACGTTATATCGTAATGCTACATAACGTTATACGTTATAACGTAATACTACATAACGTTGTACGTTATAACGTAATACTACATAAGGTTATACGTTATAACGTAGTACTACATAACGTTATACGTTATAACGTAATACTATACAACGTTATACGTTATATCGTAATGCTACATATCGTTATACGTTATATCGTACTGCTACATAACGTTATACGTTATATCGTTATGCTACATAACGTTATACATTGTATCGTAATGCAACCATAACGTTATACGTTATATCGTACTGCTACATAACGTTATACGTTGTATCGTAATGCTACATAACGTTGTACGTTGTATCGTAATGCTACATAACTTTATACTTTATATCGCAATGCTACATAACGTTATACGTTATGTCGTAATGCTACATAACGTATACGTTATGTGGTACTGCCACATAACGTTATAACGTTATATGGTATTGCTACATAACGTTATACGTTATAACGTATTAACATATAACGTTATACATAACATCGTAATGCTACATAACGTTATACGTTATATCGTAATGCTACATAACGTTATACGTTATATCGTAATGCTACATAACGTTATACGTTATATCGTAATGCTACATGACGTTATACGTTACATCGTAATGCCTACATAACGTTATACGTTATGTCGTAATGCTACAAAACGTTATACGTTATATGGTAATGCTACATAACGTTATACGTTATAACGTATTAACATATAACGTTATACATTACACCGTAATGCTACATAACGTTATACGTTATAACGTATTACCATATAACGTTATACGTTACATCGTAATGCTACATTACGTTATACGTTATATCGTAATGCTGCATAACGTTATACGTTATATCGTAATGCTACATAACGTTATACGTTATATCGTAATGATACATAACGTTATACGTTATATCGTAATGCTACATAACGTTATACGTTATATCGTAATGCTACATATCGTTATACACCATATCGTAATGCTACATAACGTCATACGTTATAACGTATTACCATATAACGTTGTAGACTATATCGTAAAGCTACATAACATTATACGTTACATCGTAATGCTACATATCGTTATACGTTATATCTTACTCCTACATAACGTTATACGTTATATGGTAATGCTACATAACGTTATACGTTATATCCGAAATGCTACCTAACGTTATACGTTATATCTTTCTGCTACATAACGTTATACGTTATGTCGTACTGCTACATAACGTTTATACGTTATATGGTAATGCTACATAACGTTGTACGTTATAACGTATTACCATATAACGTTATAAGTTACATCGTAATGCTACATAACGTTATACGTCATATCGTAATGCTACATAACGTTATACGTTATATCGTAATGCTACATAACGTTATACGCTATATCGTTCTGCTACATAACGTTATACGTTATATCGTAATTCTACATAACGTTATACGTTGTATCGTAATGCTACATAACGTTATACGTTATATCGTAATGCTACATAACGTTCTACGATATAACGTAATACTACATAGCGTTATATGCTATAACGTAATACTACATAACGTTATACGTTATAACGTAATACTACATAACGTTATACGTTATAACGTAATACTATATACGTTATACGATATATCGTAATGCTACATAACGTTATACGTTATAACGTAATGCTACATATCGTTATACGTTATATCGTTATGCTACATAACGTTATACATTGTATCGTAATGCAACATAACGTTATACGTTATATCGTACTGCTACATAACGTTATACGCTGTATCGTAATGCTACATAACGTTGTACGTTGTATCGTAATGCTACATAACGTTGTACGTTATATCGCAATGCTACATAACGTTATACGTTGTATCGTAATGCTACATACCGTTATACGTTATAACGTATTACCATATAACGTTATACGTTTTATCGTACTGCTACATAACGTTATACGTTATATCGTTATGCTACATAACGTTACACATTGTATCGTAATGCAACATAACGTTATACGTTATATCGTACTGCTACATAACGTTATACGTTGTATCGTAATGCTACATAACGTAGTACGTGGAATCGTAAAGCTACATAACTTTATACGTTGTATCGTAATGCTACATAACGTTATACGTTATGTCGTAATGCTACATAACGTTATACGTTATATCGTAAGGCTACATAACGTTATACGTTATATCGTAATGCTACATAACGTTATACGTTATATCGTAATGCTACAAAACGTTATACGTTATAACGTATTACCATATAACGTTATACGTTATATCGTAATACCACATAACGTTATACGTTCTAACGTATTACCCTATAGCGTAATATATTACATCGTAATGCTACATAACGTTATACGGTATTTCGTAATGCTACACAACGTTATACGCTATATCGTACTGCTACATAACGTTATACGTTATATCGTAATGCTACATAACGTTATACGTTATATCGTAATGCTACATAACGTTATACGTTGTATCGTAATGCTACATAACGTTATACGTTATATCGTAATGCTACATAACGTTATACGCTATACCGTAATACCACATAACTTTATACGTTATATCGTAATGCTACATGACGTTATACGTTACATCGTAATGCTACATAACGTTATACGTTATATCTTACTGCTACATAACGTTGTACGTTATATCATGATGCTACATAACGTTATACGTTATGTCGTACTGCTAGATAACGTTGTACGTTATATCATAATGCTACATAACGTTATACGTTGTATCGTAATGCTACATAACGTTATACGTTATGTCGTAATGCTACATAACGTTATACGTTATATCGTAATGCTACATAACGTTATACGTTATATCGTAATGCTACATAACGTTATACGTTATATCGTAATGCTACATAACGTTATACGCTATACCGTAATACCACATAACTTTATACGTTATATCGTAATGCTACATGACGTTATACGTTACATCGTAATGCTACATAACGTTATACGTTATATCTTACTGCTACATAACGTTGTACGTTATATCATGATGCTACATAACGTTATACGTTATGTCGTACTGCTAGATAACGTTGTACGTTATATCATAATGCTACATAACGTTATACGTTATATCGTAATGCTACATAACGTTATACGTTGTATCGTAATGCTACATACCGTTATACGTTATAACGTATTACCATATAACGTTATTCGTTTTATCGTACTGCTACATAACGTTATACGTTATATCGTAATGCTACATAACGTTACACGTTATATCGTAATGATACATAACGTTATACGTTATATCGTAATGCTACATAACGTTATACGTTATATCGTAATGCTACATAACGTTATACGTTGTATCGTAATGCTACATAACGTTATACGTTGTATCGTAATGCTACATACCGTTATACGTTATAACGTATTACCCTATAGCGTAATATATTACATCGTAATGCTACATAACGTTATACGTTATTTCGTAATGCTACACAACGTTATACGCTATATCGTACTGCTACATAACGTTATACGTTATATCGTAATGCTACATAACGTTACACGTTATATCGTAATGATACATAACGTTATACGTTATATCGTAATGCTACATAACGTTATACGTTATATCGTAATGCTACATAACGTTATACGTTGTATCGTAATGCTACATAACGTTATACGTTGTATCGTAATGCTACATACCGTTATACGTTATAACGTATTACCATATAACGTTATACGTTTTATCGTACTGCTACATAACGTTATACGTTATATCGTTATGCTACATAACGTTACACATTGTATCGTAATGCAACATAACGTTATACGTTATATCGTACTGCTACATAACGTTATACGTTGTATCGTAATGCTACATAACGTTATACGTTATGTCGTAATGCTACATAACGTTATACGTTATATCGTAATGCTACATAACGTTATACGTTATATCGTAATGCTACATAACGTTATACGTTATATCGTAATGCTACATAACGTTATCCGTTATATCTTTCTGCTACATAACGTTATACGTTATATCGTAATGCTACATAACGTTATACGTTATATCGTAATGCTACATAACGTTATACGTTATATCGTAATGCTACATAACGTTGTACGTTATATCCTACTGCTGCATAACGTTATACGTTATATCGTAATGCTACATAACGTTATACGTTATATCGTAATGCTACATAACGTTATACGTTATATCTTTCTGCTACATAACGTTATACGTTATATCGTAATGCTACATAACGTTATACGTTATATCGTAATACTACATAACGTTATACGTTATATCGTAATGCTACATAACGTTATACGATATAACGTAATACTACATAATGTTATACGTTATAACGTAATGCTACATAACGTTATACGTTATATGGTAATGCTACATAACGTTACACGTTATAACGTATTACCATATAACGTTATACGTTATAACGTATTACCATATAACGTTATACGTTATATAGTAATGCTACATAACGTTATACGTTATATCTTACTGCTACATAACGTTATGAGTTATATCGTAATGCTACATAACGTAATACGATATAACGTAATACTACATATCGTTATACGTTATAACGTAATACTTCATAACGTTATACGTTATATCGTAATGCTACATAACGTTATACGTTATATCATTCTGCTACATAACGTAATACGATATAACGTAATACTACATATCGTTATACGTTATAACGTAATACTTCATAACGTTATACGTTATATCGTAATGCTACATAACGTTATACGTTATATCATTCTGCTACATAACGTTATACGTTATATCGTAATGCTGCATAGCGTTATACGTTATATCGTAAAGCTACATAACGTTATACGTTATATGGTAATGCTACATAACGTTATACGTTATGACGTAATACTATATAACGTTATACGTTATATCGTAATGCTACATAACGTTATACGTTATATCGTAATGCTACATAACGTTATACGTTATATCGTTATGCTACATAACGTTATACATTGTATCGTAATGCAACATAACGTTATACGTTATATCGTACTGCTACATAACGTTATACGTTGTATCGTAATGCTACATAACGTTGTACGTTGTATCGTAATGCTACATAACTTTATACTTTATATCGTAATGCTACATAACGTTATACGTTATGTCGTAATGCTACATAACGTTATACGTTATGTGGTACTGCCACATAACGATATACGTTATAACGTATTAACATATAACGTTATACATTACATCGTAATGCTACATAACGTTATACGTTATGTCGTAATACTACATAACGTTATACGTTATGTGGTACTGCCACATAACGTTATACGTTATACGGTAATGCTACATAACATTATACGTTATAACATACTACCATCTAACGTTATACGTTACATCGAAATGCTACATAACGTTATACGTCATATCGTAATGCTACATAACGTTATACGTTATATCGTAATGCTACATAACGTTATACGCTATATCGTACTGCTACATAACGTTATACGTTATATCGTAATGCTACATAACGTTATACGTTGTATCGTAATGCTACATAACGTTATACGTTATGTCGTATTGCTACATAACGTTATACGTAATATGGTAATGATACATAACGTTATACGTTATAACGTATTACCATATAACGTTATACGTTACATCGTAATGCCACATAACGTTATACGTTATATCGTAATGCTGCATAACGTTATACGTTATACGGTAATGCTACATAACGTTATACGTTATAACATATTACCATCTAACGTTATACGTTACATCGAAATGCTACATAACGTTATACGTCATATCGTAATGCTACATAACGTTATACGTTATATCGTAATGCTACATTACGTTATACGCTATATCGTACTGCTACCTAACGTTAAACGTTATATCGTAATGCTACATAACGTTATACGTTGTATCGTAATGCTACATAACGTTATACGTTATATCGTAATGCTACATAACGTTATACGTTATAATGTAATACTACATAACGTTATACGTTCTAACGTAATACTACATAACGTTATACGTTATAGCGTAATACTATATAACGTTATACGTTATATCGTGATGCTACATAACGTTATACGTTATTTCGTAATGCTACACAACGTTATACGCTATATCGTACTGCTACATAACGTTATACGTTATACCGTAATGCTACATAACGTTATACGTTATATCGTAATGATACATAACGTTATACGTTATATCGTAATGCTACATAACGTTATACGTTATATCGTAATGCTACATAACGTTATACACCATATCGTAATGCTACATAACGTCATACGTTATAACGTATTACCATATAACGTTGTAGATTATATCGTAAAGCTACATAACGTTATACGTTACATCGTAATGCTACATAACGTTATACGTTATATCTTACTCCTACATAACGTTATACGTTATATCGTAATGCTACATAACGTTATACGTTATAACGTAATACTACATAACGTTGTACGTTATAACGTAATACTACATAAGGTTATACGTTATAACGTAGTACTACATAACGTTATACGTTATAACGTAATACTATACAACGTTATACGTTATATCGTAATGCTACATATCGTTATACGTTATATCGTACTGCTACATAACGTTATACGTTATATCGTTATGCTACATAACGTTATACATTGTATCGTAATGCAACATAACGTTATACGTTATATCGTACTGCTACATAACGTTATACGTTGTATCGTAATGCTACATAACGTTGTACGTTGTATCGTAATGCTACATAACTTTATACTTTATATCGCAATGCTACATAACGTTATACGTTATGTCGTAATGCTACATAACGTTATACGTTATGTGGTACTGCCACATAACGTTATACGTTATATGGTATTGCTACATAACGTTATACGTTATAACGTATTAACATATAACGTTATACATAACATCGTAATGCTACATAACGTTATACACCATATCGTAGTGCTACATAACGTTATACGTTATATCGTAATGCTACATAACGTTATACGTTATATCGTAATGCTACATGACGTTATACGTTACATCGTAATGCTACATAACGTTATACGTTATGTCGTAATGCTACAAAACGTTATACGTTATATGGTAATGCTACATAACGTTATACGTTATAACGTATTAACATATAACGTTATACATTACACCGTAATGCTACATAACGTTATACGTTATATCGTAGTGCTACATAACGATATACGTAATATGGTAATGCTACATAACGTTATACGTTATAACGTATTACCATATAACGTTATACGTTACATCGTAATGCTACATAACGTTATACGTTATATCGTAATGCTGCATAACGTTATACGTTATATCGTAATGCTACATAACGTTATACGTTATAAAATATTACCATATAACGTTGTAGATTATATCGTAAAGCTACATAACGCTATACGTTATAGCGTAATACTATATAACGTTATACGTAATATCGTGATGCTACATAACGTTATACGTTATTTCGTAATGCTACACAACGTTATACGCTATATCGTACTGCTACATAACGTTATACGTTACATCGTAATGCTACATAACGTTATACGTTATATCTTACTGCTACATAACGTTGTACGTTATATCATAATGCTACATAACGTTATACGTTATGTCGTACTGCTACATAACGTTATACGTAATATGGTAATGCTACATAACGTTATACGTTATAACGTATTACCATATAACGTTATACGCTATATCGTACTGCTACATAACGTTATACGTTATATCGTAATGCTACATAACGTTATACGTTGTATCGTAATGCTACATAACGTTATACGTTATAATGTAATACTACATAACGTTATACGTTATAACGTAATACTACATAACGTTATACGTTATAGCGTAATACTATATAACGTTATACGTAATATCGTGATGCTACATAACGTTATACGTTATTTCGTAATGCTACACAACGTTATACGCTATATCGTACTGCTACATAACGTTATACGTTATATCGTAATGCTACATAAAGTTATACGTTATATTGTAATGCTACATAACGTTATACACCATATCGTAATGCTACAAAACGTCATACGTTATAACGTATTACCATATAACGTTGTAGATTATATCGTAAAGCTACATAACGTTATACGTTACATCGTAATGCTACATAACGTTATACGTTATATCTTACTCCTACATAACGTTATACGTTATATCGTAATGCTACATAACGTTATACGTTATATCGAAATGCTACCTAACGTTATACGTTATATCTTTCTGCTACATAACGTTATACGTTATGTCGTACTGCTACATAACGTTATACGTTATATGGTAATGCTACATAACGTTGTACGTTATAACGTATTACCATATAACGTTATAAGTTACATCGTAATGCTACATAACGTTCTACGTCATATCGTAATGCTACATAACGTTATACGTCATATCGTAATGCTACATAACGTTATACGTTATATCGTAATGCTACATAACGTTATACGCTATATCGTAATGCTACATAACGTTATACGTTATAATGTAATACTACATAACGTTATACGTTATAACGTAATACTACATAACGTTATACGTTATAGCGTAATACTATATAATGTTATACGCTATATCGTGCTGCTACATAACGTTATACGTTATATCGTAATGCTACATAACGTTATACGTTATATCGTAATGATACATAACGTTATACGTTATATCGTAATGCAACATAACGTTATACGTTATATTGTAATGCTACATAACGTTATACACCATATCGTAATGCTACAGAACGTCATACGTTATAACGTATTACCATATAACGTTGTAGATTATATCGTAAAGCTACATAACGTTATACGTTACATCGTAATGCTACATAACGTTATACGTTATATCTTACTCCTACATAACGTTATACGTTATATCGTAATGCTACATAACGTTATACGTTATATCGAAATGCTACTTAACGTTATACGTTATATCTTTCTGCTACATAACGTTATACGTTATGTCGTACTGCTACATAACGTTATACGTTATATGGTAATGCTACATAACGTTGTACGTTATAACTTATTACCATATAACGTTATAAGTTACATCGTAATGCTACATAACGTTATACGTCATATCTTAATGCTACATAACGTTATACGTCATATCGTAATGCTACATAACGTTATACGTTATATCGTAATGCTACATAACGTTATACGCTATATCGTACTGCTACATAACGTTATACGTTATATCGTAATTCTACATAACGTTATACGTTGTATCGTAATGCTACATAACGTTATACGTTATATCGTAATGCTACATAACGTTGTACGTTATAACGTAATACTACATAACGTTATACGTTATAACGTAATACTATATAACGTTATACGTTATATCGTTATGCTACATAACGTTATACGTTGTATCGTAATGCTACATAACGTTATACGTCATATCGTAAGGCTACATAACGTTATACGTTATATCGTAATGCTACATAACGTTATACGCTATATCGTACTGCTACATAACGTTATACGTTATATCGTATTTCTACATAACGTTATACGTTGTATCGTAATGCTACATAACGTTATACGTTATATCGTAATGCTACATAACGTTATACGTTATAACGTAATACTACATAACGTTATACGTTATAAAGTAATACTACATAACGTTATACGTTATATCGTAATGCTACATAACGTTATACGTTATATCGTAATGCTACATAACGTTATACGTTATAAAATATTACCATATAACGTTATACGTTACATCGTAATGCTACATAACGTTATGCGTTATATCGTAATGCTACATAACGTTATACGTTATATCGTAATGCTACATAACGTTATACGTTATATCGTAATGCTGCATAACGTTATACGTTATACGGTAATGCTACATAACGTTATACGTTATAACATATTACCATCTAACGTTATACGTTACATCGAAATGCTACATAACGTTATACGTCATATCGTAATGCTACATAACGTTATACGTTGTATCGTAATGCTACATAACGTTATACGTTATATCGTAATGCTACATAACGTTATACGTTATAATGTAATACTACATAACGTTATACGTTATAACGTAATACTACATAACGTTATACGTTATAGCGTAATACTATATAACGTTATACGTAATATGGTAATGATACATAACGTTATACGTTATAATGTAATACTACATAACGTTATACGTTATAACGTAATACTACATAACGTTATACGTTATAGCGTAATACTATATAACGTTATACGTTATATCGTGATGCTACATAACGTTATACGTTATTTCGTAATGCTACACAACGTTATACGCTATATTGTACTGCTGCATAACGTTATACGTTATATCGTAATGCTACATAACGTTATACGTTATGTCGTATTGCTACATAACGTTATACGTAATATGGTAATGATACATAACGTTATACGTTATAACGTATTACCATATAACGTTATACGTTACATCGTAATGCCACATAACGTTATAGGTTATATCGTAATGCTGCATAACGTTATACGTTATATCGTAATGCTACATAACGTTATACGTTATAATGTAATACTACATAACGTTATACGTTATAACGTAATACTACATAACGTTATACGTTATAGCGTAATACTATATAACGTTATACGTTATATCGTGATGCTACATAACGTTATATGTTATTTCGTAATGCTACACAACGTGATACGCTATATCGTACTGCTACATAACGTTATACGTTATATCGTAATGCTACATAACGTTATACGTTATATCGTAATGATACATAACGTTATACGTTATAACGTATTACCATATAACGTTATACGTTACATCGTAATGCCACATAACGTTATAGGTTATATCGTAATGCTGCATAACGTTATACGTTATACGGTAATGCTACATTACGCTATACGCTATATCGTACTGCTACCTAACGTTAAACGTTATATCGTAATGCTACATAACGTTATACGTTGTATCGTAATGCTACATAACGTTATACGTTATATCGTAATGCTACATAACGTTATACGTTATAATGTAATACTACATAACGTTATACGTTATAACGTAATACTACATAACGTTATACGTTATAGCGTAATACTATATAACGTTATACGTTATATCGTGATGCTACATAACGTTATATGTTATTTCGTAATGCTACACAACGTTATACGCTATATCGTACTGCTACATAACGTTATACGTTATATCGTAATGCTACATAACGTTATACGTTATATCGTAATGATACATAACGTTATACGTTATATCGTACTGCTACATAACGTTATACGTTGTATCGTAATGCTACATAACGTTGTACGTTGTATCGTAATGCTACATAACTTTATACTTTATATCGCAATGCTACATAACGTTATACGTTATGTCGTAATGCTACATAACGTTATACGTTATGTGGTACTGCCACATAACGTTATACGTTATATGGTATTGCTACATAACGTTATACGTTATAACGTATTAACATATAACGTTATACATAACATCGTAATGCTACATAACGTTATACGTTATATCGTAATGCTACATAACGTTATACGTTATATCGTAATGCTACATAACGTTATACGTTATATCGTAATGCTACATGACGCTATACGTTACATCGTAATGCTACATAACGTTATACGTTATGTCGTAATGCTACAAAACGTTATACGTTATATGGTAATGCTACATAACGTTATACGTTATAACGTATTAACATATAACGTTATACATTACATCGTAATGCTACATAACGTTATACGTTATATCGTACTGCTACATAACGATATACGTAATATGGTAATGCTACATAACGTTATACGTTATAACGTATTACCATATAACGTTATACGTTACATCGTAATGCTACATAACGTTATACTTTATATCGTAATGCTGCATAACGTTATACGTTATATCGTAAAGCTACATAACGTTATACGTTATAAAATATTACCATCTAACGTTATACGTTATTTCGTAATGCTACACAACGTTATACGCTATATCGTACTGCTACATAACGGTATACGTTATATCGTAATGCTACATAACGTTATACGTTATATCGTAATGATACATAAGGTTATACGTTATATCGTAATGCTACATAACGTTATACGTTATATCGTAATGCTACATAACGTTATACACCATATCGTAGTGCTACATAACGTCATACGTTATAACGTATTACCATATAACGTTGTAGATTATATCGTAAAGCTACATAACGCTATAAGTTATAGCGTAATACTATATAACGTTATACGTAATATCGTGATGCTACATAACGTTATACGTTATTTCGTAATGCTACACAACGTTATACGCTATATCGTACTGCTACATAACGTTATACGTTACATCGTAATGCTACATAACGTTATACGTTATATCTTACTGCTACATAACGTTGTACGTTATATCATAATGCTACATAACGTTATACGTTATGTCGTACTGCTACATAACGTTATACGTAATATGGTAATGCTACATAACGTTATACGTTATAACGTATTACCATATAACGTTATACGCTATATCGTACTGCTACATAACGTTATACGTTATATCGTAATGCTACATAACGTTATACGTTGTATCGTAATGCTACATAACGTTATACGTTATATCGTAATGCTACATAACGTTATACGTTATAATGTAATACTACATAACGTTATACGTTATAACGTAATACTACATAACGTTATACGTTATAGCGTAATACTATATAACGTTATACGTAATATCGTGATGCTACATAACGTTATACGTTATTTCGTAATGCTACACAACGTTATACGCTATATCGTACTGCTACATAACGTTATAAGTTATATCGTAATGCTACATAACGTTATACGTTATATCGTAATGATACATAACGTTATACGTTATATCGTAATGCTACATAAAGTTATACGTTATATTGTAATGCTACATAATGTTATACGCTATAACGTAATACTACATAACGTTATACGTTATAACGTAATACTATATAACGTTATACGTTATATCGTAATGCTACATAACGTTACACGTTATATTGTAATGATACATAACGTTATACGTTATATCGTAATGCTACATAACGTTATACGTTATATCGTAATGCTACATAACGTTATACGTTGTATCGTAATGCTACATAACGTTATACGTTGTATCGTAATGCTACATACCGTTATACGTTATAACGTATTACCCTATAGCGTAATATATTACATCGTAATGCTACATAACGTTATACGTTATTTCGTAATGCTACACAACGTTATACGCTATATCGTACTGCTACATAACGTTATACGTTATAACGTATTACCCTATAGCGTAATATATTACATCGTAATGCTACATAACGTTATACGTTATTTCGTAATGCTACACAACGTTATACGCTATATCGTACTGCTACATAACGTTATACGTTATATCGTAATGCTACATAACGTTACACGTTATATCGTAATGATACATAACGTTATACGTTATATCGTAATGCTACATAACGTTATACGTTATATCGTAATGCTACATAACGTTATACGTTGTATCGTAATGCTACATAACGTTATACGTTGTATCGTAATGCTACATACCGTTATACGTTATAACGTATTACCATATAACGTTATACGTTTTATCGTACTGCTACATAACGTTATACGTTATATCGTTATGCTACATAACGTTACACATTGTATCGTAATGCAACATAACGTTATACGTTATATCGTACTGCTACATAACGTTATACGTTGTATCGTAATGCTACATAACGTTATACGTTATGTCGTAATGCTACATAACGTTATACGTTATATCGTAATGCTACATAACGTTATACGTTATATCGTAATGCTACATAACGTTATACGTTATATCGTAATGCTACATAACGTTATACGTTATATCGTAATGCTACATAACGTTATACGTTGTATCGTAATGCTACATAACGTTATACGTTGTATCGTAATGCTACATACCGTTATACGTTATAACGTATTACCCTATAGCGTAATATATTACATCGTAATGCTACATAACGTTATACGTTATATCGTAATGCTACATAACGTTATACGTTATATCGTAATGCTACATAACGTTATACGTTATATCGTAATGCTACATAACGTTGTACGTTATATCCTACTGCTGCATAACGTTATACGTTATATCGTAATGCTACATAACGTTATACGTTATATCGTAATGCTACATAACGTTATACGTTATATCGTAATGCTACATAACGTTATACGTTGTATCGTAATGCTACATAACGTTATACGTTGTATCGTAATGCTACATACCGTTATACGTTATAACGTATTACCCTATAGCGTAATATATTACATCGTAATGCTACATAACGTTATACGTTATTTCGTAATGCTACACAACGTTATACGCTATATCGTACTGCTACATAACGTTATACGTTATATCGTAATGCTACATAACGTTACACGTTATATCGTAATGATACATAACGTTATACGTTATATCGTAATGCTACATAACGTTATACGTTATATCGTAATGCTACATAACGTTATACGTTGTATCGTAATGCTACATAACGTTATACGTTGTATCGTAATGCTACATACCGTTATACGTTATAACGTATTACCATATAACGTTATACGTTTTATCGTACTGCTACATAACGTTATACGTTATATCGTTATGCTACATAACGTTACACATTGTATCGTAATGCAACATAACGTTATACGTTATATCGTACTGCTACATAACGTTATACGTTGTATCGTAATGCTACATAACGTTATACGTTATGTCGTAATGCTACATAACGTTATACGTTATATCGTAATGCTACATAACGTTATACGTTATATCGTAATGCTACATAACGTTATACGTTATATCGTAATGCTACATAACGTTATCCGTTATATCTTTCTGCTACATAACGTTATACGTTATATCGTAATGCTACATAACGTTATACGTTATATCGTAATGCTACATAACGTTATACGTTATATCGTAATGCTACATAACGTTGTACGTTATATCCTACTGCTGCATAACGTTATACGTTATATCGTAATGCTACATAACGTTATACGTTATATCGTAATGCTACATAACGTTATACGTTATATCTTTCTGCTACATAACGTTATACGTTATATCGTAATGCTACATAACGTTATACGTTATATCGTAATACTACATAACGTTATACGTTATATCGTAATGCTACATAACGTTATACGATATAACGTAATACTACATAATGTTATACGTTATAACGTAATGCTACATAACGTTATACGTTATATGGTAATGCTACATAACGTTACACGTTATAACGTATTACCATATAACGTTATACGTTATAACGTATTACCATATAACGTTATACGTTATATAGTAATGCTACATAACGTTATACGTTATATCTTACTGCTACATAACGTTATGAGTTATATCGTAATGCTACATAACGTAATACGATATAACGTAATACTACATATCGTTATACGTTATAACGTAATACTTCATAACGTTATACGTTATATCGTAATGCTACATAACTTTATACGTTATATCATTCTGCTACATAACGTAATACGATATAACGTAATACTACATATCGTTATACGTTATAACGTAATACTTCATAACGTTATACGTTATATCGTAATGCTACATAACGTTATACGTTATATCATTCTGCTACATAACGTTATACGTTATATCGTAATGCTGCATAGCGTTATACGTTATATCGTAAAGCTACATAACGTTATACGTTATATGGTAATGCTACATAACGTTATACGTTATGACGTAATACTATATAACGTTATACGTTATATCGTAATGCTACATAACGTTATACGTTATATCGTAATGCTACATAACGTTATACGTTATATCGTTATGCTACATAACGTTATACATTGTATCGTAATGCAACATAACGTTATACGTTATATCGTACTGCTACATAACGTTATACGTTGTATCGTAATGCTACATAACGTTGTACGTTGTATCGTAATGCTACATAACTTTATACTTTATATCGTAATGCTACATAACGTTATACGTTATGTCGTAATGCTACATAACGTTATACGTTATGTGGTACTGCCACATAACGATATACGTTATAACGTATTAACATATAACGTTATACATTACATCGTAATGCTACATAACGTTATACGTTATGTCGTAATACTACATAACGTTATACGTTATGTGGTACTGCCACATAACGTTATACGTTATACGGTAATGCTACATAACATTATACGTTATAACATACTACCATCTAACGTTATACGTTACATCGAAATGCTACATAACGTTATACGTCATATCGTAATGCTACATAACGTTGTACGTTGTATCGTAATGCTACATAACTTTATACTTTATATCGTAATGCTACATAACGTTATACGTTATGTCGTAATGCTACATAACGTTATACGTTATGTGGTACTGCCACATAACGATATACGTTATAACGTATTAACATATAACGTTATACATTACATCGTAATGCTACATAACGTTATACGTTATGTCGTAATACTACATAACGTTATACGTTATATCGTAATGCTACATAACGTTATACGCTATATCGTACTGCTACATAACGTTATACGTTATATCGTAATGCTACATAACGTTATACGTTGTATCGTAATGCTACATAACGTTATACGTTATGTCGTATTGCTACATAACGTTATACGTAATATGGTAATGATACATAACGTTATACGTTATAACGTATTACCATATAACGTTATACGTTACATCGTAATGCCACATAACGTTATACGTTATATCGTAATGCTGCATAACGTTATACGTTATACGGTAATGCTACATAACGTTATACGTTATAACATATTACCATCTAACGTTATACGTTACATCGAAATGCTACATAACGTTATACGTCATATCGTAATGCTACATAACGTTATACGTTATATCGTAATGCTACATTACGTTATACGCTATATCGTACTGCTACCTAACGTTAAACGTTATATCGTAATGCTACATAACGTTATACGTTGTATCGTAATGCTACATAACGTTATACGTTATATCGTAATGCTACATAACGTTATACGTTATAATGTAATACTACATAACGTTATACGTTCTAACGTAATACTACATAACGTTATACGTTATAGCGTAATACTATATAACGTTATACGTTATATCGTGATGCTACATAACGTTATACGTTATTTCGTAATGCTACACAACGTTATACGCTATATCGTACTGCTACATAACGTTATACGTTATACCGTAATGCTACATAACGTTATACGTTATATCGTAATGATACATAACGTTATACGTTATATCGTAATGCTACATAACGTTATACGTTATATCGTAATGCTACATAACGTTATACACCATATCGTAATGCTACATAACGTCATACGTTATAACGTATTACCATATAACGTTGTAGATTATATCGTAAAGCTACATAACGTTATACGTTACATCGTAATGCTACATAACGTTATACGTTATATCTTACTCCTACATAACGTTATACGTTATATCGTAATGCTACATAACGTTATACGTTATAACGTAATACTACATAACGTTGTACGTTATAACGTAATACTACATCAGGTTATACGTTATAACGTAATACTATACAACGTTATACGTTATATCGTAATGCTACATATCGTTATACGTTATATCGTACTGCTACATAACGTTATACGTTATATCGTTATGCTACATAACGTTATACATTGTATCGTAATGCAACATAACGTTATACGTTATATCGTACTGCTACATAACGTTATACGTTGTATCGTAATGCTACATAACGTTGTACGTTGTATCGTAATGCTACATAACTTTATACTTTATATCGCAATGCTACATAACGTTATACGTTATGTCGTAATGCTACATAACGTTATACGTTATGTGGTACTGCCACATAACGTTATACGTTATATGGTATTGCTACATAACGTTATACGTTATAACGTATTAACATATAACGTTATACATAACATCGTAATGCTACATAACGTTATACGTTATATCGTAATGCTACATAACGTTATACGTTATATCGTAATGCTACATAACGTTATACGTTATATCGTAATGCTACATGACGTTATACGTTACATCGTAATGCTACATAACGTTATACGTTATGTCGTAATGCTACAAAACGTTATACGTTATATGGTAATGCTACATAACGTTATACGTTATAACGTATTAACATATAACGTTATACATTACACCGTAATGCTACATAACGTTACACGTTATATCGTACTGCTACATAACGATATACGTAATATGGTAATGCTACATAACGTTATACGTTATAACGTATTACCATATAACGTTATACGTTACATCGTAATGCTACATAACGTTATACGTTATATCGTAATGCTGCATAACGTTATACGTTATATCGTAATGCTACATAACGTTATACGTTATAAAATATTACCATCTAACGTTATACGTTATTTCGTAATGCTACACAACGTTATACGCTATATCGTACTGCTACATAACGTTATACGTTATATCGTAATGCTACATAACGTTATACGTTATATCGTAATGATACATAAGGTTATACGTTATATCGTAATGCTACATAACGTTATACGTTATACGGTAATGCTACATAACGTTATACACCATATCGTAGTGCTACATAACGTTATACGTTATATCGTAATGCTACATAACGTTATACGTTATATCGTAATGCTACATGACGTTATACGTTACATCGTAATGCTACATAACGTTATACGTTATGTCGTAATGCTACAAAACGTTATACGTTATATGGTAATGCTACATAACGTTATACGTTATAACGTATTAACATATAACGTTATACATTACACCGTAATGCTACATAACGTTATACGTTATATCGTAGTGCTACATAACGATATACGTAATATGGTAATGCTACATAACGTTATACGTTATAACGTATTACCATATAACGTTATACGTTACATCGTAATGCTACATAACGTTATACGTTATATCGTAATGCTGCATAACGTTATACGTTATATCGTAATGCTACATAACGTTATACGTTATAAAATATTACCATATAACGTTGTAGATTATATCGTAAAGCTACATAACGCTATACGTTATAGCGTAATACTATATAACGTTATACGTAATATCGTGATGCTACATAACGTTATACGTTATTTCGTAATGCTACACAACGTTATACGCTATATCGTACTGCTACATAACGTTATACGTTACATCGTAATGCTACATAACGTTATACGTTATATCTTACTGCTACATAACGTTGTACGTTATATCATAATGCTACATAACGTTATACGTTATGTCGTACTGCTACATAACGTTATACGTAATATGGTAATGCTACATAACGTTATACGTTATAACGTATTACCATATAACGTTATACGCTATATCGTACTGCTACATAACGTTATACGTTATATCGTAATGCTACATAACGTTATACGTTGTATCGTAATGCTACATAACGTTATACGTTATAATGTAATACTACATAACGTTATACGTTATAACGTAATACTACATAACGTTATACGTTATAGCGTAATACTATATAACGTTATACGTAATATCGTGATGCTACATAACGTTATACGTTATTTCGTAATGCTACACAACGTTATACGCTATATCGTACTGCTACATAACGTTATACGTTATATCGTAATGCTACATAAAGTTATACGTTATATTGTAATGCTACATAACGTTATACACCATATCGTAATGCTACAAAACGTCATACGTTATAACGTATTACCATATAACGTTGTAGATTATATCGTAAAGCTACATAACGTTATACGTTACATCGTAATGCTACATAACGTTATACGTTATATCTTACTCCTACATAACGTTATACGTTATATCGTAATGCTACATAACGTTATACGTTATATCGAAATGCTACCTAACGTTATACGTTATATCTTTCTGCTACATAACGTTATACGTTATGTCGTACTGCTACATAACGTTATACGTTATATGGTAATGCTACATAACGTTGTACGTTATAACGTATTACCATATAACGTTATAAGTTACATCGTAATGCTACATAACGTTCTACGTCATATCGTAATGCTACATAACGTTATACGTCATATCGTAATGCTACATAACGTTATACGTTATATCGTAATGCTACATAACGTTATACGCTATATCGTAATGCTACATAACGTTATACGTTATAATGTAATACTACATAACGTTATACGTTATAACGTAATACTACATAACGTTATACGTTATAGCGTAATACTATATAATGTTATACGCTATATCGTGCTGCTACATAACGTTATACGTTATATCGTAATGCTACATAACGTTATACGTTATATCGTAATGATACATAACGTTATACGTTATATCGTAATGCAACATAACGTTATACGTTATATTGTAATGCTACATAACGTTATACACCATATCGTAATGCTACAGAACGTCATACGTTATAACGTATTACCATATAACGTTGTAGATTATATCGTAAAGCTACATAACGTTATACGTTACATCGTAATGCTACATAACGTTATACGTTATATCTTACTCCTACATCACGTTATACGTTATATCGTAATGCTACATAACGTTATACGTTATATCGAAATGCTACTTAACGTTATACGTTATATCTTTCTGCTACATAACGTTATACGTTATGTCGTACTGCTACATAACGTTATACGTTATATGGTAATGCTACATAACGTTGTACGTTATAACATATTACCATATAACGTTATAAGTTACATCGTAATGCTACATAACGTTATACGTCATATCTTAATGCTACATAACGTTATACGTCATATCGTAATGCTACATAACGTTATACGTTATATCGTAATGCTACATAACGTTATACGCTATATCGTACTGCTACATAACGTTATACGTTATATCGTAATTCTACATAACGTTATACGTTGTATCGTAATGCTACATAACGTTATACGTTATATCGTAATGCTACATAACGTTGTACGTTATAACGTAATACTACATAACGTTATACGTTATAACGTAATACTATATAACGTTATACGTTATATCGTTATGCTACATAACGTTATACGTTGTATCGTAATGCTACATAACGTTATACGTCATATCGTAAGGCTACATAACGTTATACGTTATATCGTAATGCTACATAACGTTATACGCTATATCGTACTGCTACATAACGTTATACGTTATATCGTATTTCTACATAACGTTATACGTTGTATCGTAATGCTACATAACGTTATACGTTATATCGTAATGCTACATAACGTTATACGTTATAACGTAATACTACATAACGTTATACGTTATAAAGTAATACTACATAACGTTATACGTTATATCGTAATGCTACATAACGTTATACGTTATATCGTAATGCTACATAACGTTATACGTTATAAAATATTACCATATAACGTTATACGTTACATCGTAATGCTACATAACGTTATGCGTTATATCGTAATGCTACATAACGTTATACGTTATATCGTAATGCTACATAACGTTATACGTTATATCGTAATGCTGCATAACGTTATACGTTATACGGTAATGCTACATAACGTTATACGTTATAACATATTACCATCTAACGTTATACGTTACATCGAAATGCTACATAACGTTATACGTCATATCGTAATGCTACATAACGTTATACGTTGTATCGTAATGCTACATAACGTTATACGTTATATCGTAATGCTACATAACGTTATACGTTATAATGTAATACTACATAACGTTATACGTTATAACGTAATACTACATAACGTTATACGTTATAGCGTAATACTATATAACGTTATACGTAATATGGTAATGATACATAACGTTATACGTTATAATGTAATACTACATAACGTTATACGTTATAACGTAATACTACATAACGTTATACGTTATAGCGTAATACTATATAACGTTATACGTTATATCGTGATGCTACATAACGTTATACGTTATTTCGTAATGCTACACAACGTTATACGCTATATTGTACTGCTGCATAACGTTATACGTTATATCGTAATGCTACATAACGTTATACGTTATGTCGTATTGCTACATAACGTTATACGTAATATGGTAATGATACATAACGTTATACGTTATAACGTATTACCATATAACGTTATACGTTACATCGTAATGCCACATAACGTTATAGGTTATATCGTAATGCTGCATAACGTTATACGTTATATCGTAATGCTACATAACGTTATACGTTATAATGTAATACTACATAACGTTATACGTTATAACGTAATACTACATAACGTTATACGTTATAGCGTAATACTATATAACGTTATACGTTATATCGTGATGCTACATAACGTTATATGTTATTTCGTAATGCTACACAACGTTATACGCTATATCGTACTGCTACATAACGTTATACGTTATATCGTAATGCTACATAACGTTATACGTTATATCGTAATGATACATAACGTTATACGTTATAACGTATTACCATATAACGTTATACGTTACATCGTAATGCCACATAACGTTATAGGTTATATCGTAATGCTGCATAACGTTATACGTTATACGGTAATGCTACATTACGCTATACGCTATATCGTACTGCTACCTAACGTTAAACGTTATATCGTAATGCTACATAACGTTATACGTTGTATCGTAATGCTACATAACGTTATACGTTATATCGTAATGCTACATAACGTTATACGTTATAATGTAATACTACATAACGTTATACGTTATAACGTAATACTACATAACGTTATACGTTATAGCGTAATACTATATAACGTTATACGTTATATCGTGATGCTACATAACGTTATATGTTATTTCGTAATGCTACACAACGTTATACGCTATATCGTACTGCTACATAACGTTATACGTTATATCGTAATGCTACATAACGTTATACGTTATATCGTAATGATACATAACGTTATACGTTATATCGTACTGCTACATAACGTTATACGTTGTATCGTAATGCTACATAACGTTGTACGTTGTATCGTAATGCTACATAACTTTATACTTTATATCGCAATGCTACATAACGTTATACGTTATGTCGTAATGCTACATAACGTTATACGTTATGTGGTACTGCCACATAACGTTATACGTTATATGGTATTGCTACATAACGTTATACGTTATAACGTATTAACATATAACGTTATACATAACATCGTAATGCTACATAACGTTATACGTTATATCGTAATGCTACATAACGTTATACGTTATATCGTAATGCTACATAACGTTATACGTTATATCGTAATGCTACATGACGCTATACGTTACATCGTAATGCTACATAACGTTATACGTTATGTCGTAATGCTACAAAACGTTATACGTTATATGGTAATGCTACATAACGTTATACGTTATAACGTATTAACATATAACGTTATACATTACATCGTAATGCTACATAACGTTATACGTTATATCGTACTGCTACATAACGATATACGTAATATGGTAATGCTACATAACGTTATACGTTATAACGTATTACCATATAACGTTATACGTTACATCGTAATGCTACATAACGTTATACTTTATATCGTAATGCTGCATAACGTTATACGTTATATCGTAATGCTACATAACGTTATACGTTATAAAATATTACCATCTAACGTTATACGTTATTTCGTAATGCTACACAACGTTATACGCTATATCGTACTGCTACATAACGTTATACGTTATATCGTAATGCTACATAACGTTATACGTTATATCGTAATGATACATAAGGTTATACGTTATATCGTAATGCTACATAACGTTATACGTTATATCGTAATGCTACATAACGTTATACACCATATCGTAGTGCTACATAACGTCATACGTTATAACGTATTACCATATAACGTTGTAGATTATATCGTAAAGCTACATAACGCTATAAGTTATAGCGTAATACTATATAACGTTATACGTAATATCGTGATGCTACATAACGTTATACGTTATTTCGTAATGCTACACAACGTTATACGCTATATCGTACTGCTACATAACGTTATACGTTACATCGTAATGCTACATAACGTTATACGTTATATCTTACTGCTACATAACGTTGTACGTTATATCATAATGCTACATAACGTTATACGTTATGTCGTACTGCTACATAACGTTATACGTAATATGGTAATGCTACATAACGTTATACGTTATAACGTATTACCATATAACGTTATACGCTATATCGTACTGCTACATAACGTTATACGTTATATCGTAATGCTACATAACGTTATACGTTGTATCGTAATGCTACATAACGTTATACGTTATATCGTAATGCTACATAACGTTATACGTTATAATGTAATACTACATAACGTTATACGTTATAACGTAATACTACATAACGTTATACGTTATAGCGTAATACTATATAACGTTATACGTAATATCGTGATGCTACATAACGTTATACGTTATTTCGTAATGCTACACAACGTTATACGCTATATCGTACTGCTACATAACGTTATAAGTTATATCGTAATGCTACATAACGTTATACGTTATATCGTAATGATACATAACGTTATACGTTATATCGTAATGCTACATAAAGTTATACGTTATATTGTAATGCTACATAACGTTATACACCATATCGTAATGCTACAAAACGTCGTACGTTATAACGTATTACCATATAACGTTGTAGATTATATCGTAAAGCTACATAACGTTATACGTTACATCGTAATGCTACATAACGTTATACGTTATATCTTACTCCTACATAACGTTATACGTTATATCGTAATGCTACATAACGTTATACGTTATATCGAAATGCTACCTATCGTTATACGTTATATCTTTCTGCTACATAACGTTATACGTTATGTCGTACTGCTACATAACGTTATACGTTATATGGTAATGCTACATAACGTTGTACGTTATAACGTATTACCATATAACGTTATAAGTTACATCGTAATGCTACATAACGTTATACGTCATATCGTAATGCTACATAACGTTATACGTCATATCGTAATGCTACATAACGTTATACGTTATATCGTAATGCTACATAACGTTATACGCTATATCGTAATGCTACATAACGTTATACGTTATAATGTAATACTACATAACGTTATACGTTATAACGTAATACTACATAACGTTATACGTTATAGCGTAATACTATATAACGTTATACGTAATATCGTGATGCTACATAACGTTATACGTTATTTCGTAATGCTACACAACGTTATACGCTATATCGTACTGCTACATAACGTTATACGTTATATCGTAATGCTACATAACGTTATACGTTATATCGTAATGATACATAACGTTATACGTTATATCGTAATGCAACATAACGTTATACGTTATATTGTAATGCTACATAACGTTATACACCATATCGTAATGCTACAGAACGTCATACGTTATAACGTATTACCATATAACGTTGTAGATTATATCGTAAAGCTACATAACGTTATACGTTACATCGTAATGCTACATAACGTTATACGTTATATCTTACTCCTACATAACGTTATACGTTATATCGTAATGCTACATAACGTTATACGTCATATCGAAATGCTACTTAACGTTATACGTTATATCTTTCTGCTACATAACGTTATACGTTATGTCGTACTGCTACATAACGTTATACGTTATATGGTAATGCTACATTACGTTGTACGTTATAACTTATTACCATATAACGTTATAAGTTACATCGTAATGCTACATAACGTTATACGTCATATCGTAATGCTACATAACGTTATACGTCATATCGTAATGCTACTTAACGTTATACGTTATATCGTAATGCTACATAACGTTATACGCTATATCGTACTGCTACATAACGTTATACGTTATATCGTAATTCTACATAACGTTATACGTTGTATCGTAATGGTACATAACGTTATACGTTATATCGTAATGCTACATAACGTTGTACGTTATAACGTAATACTACATAACGTTATACGTTATAACGTAATACTATATAACGTTATACGTTATATCGTTATGCTACATAACGTTATACGTTGTATCGTAATGCTACATAACGTTATACGTCATATCGTAATGCTACATAACGTTATACGTTATATCGTAATGCTACATAACGTTATACGCTATATCGTACTGCTACATAACGTTATACATTATATCGTATTTCTACATAACGTTATACGTTGTATCGTAATGCTACATAACGTTATACGTTATATCGTAATGCTACATAACGTTATACGTTATAACGTAATACTACATAACGTTATACGTTATAACGTAATACTACATAACGTTATACGTTATATCGTAATGCTACATAACGTTATACGTTATGTCGTAATGCTACATAACGTTATACGTTATATCGTAATGCTACATAACGTTATACGTTATAACGTATTACCATAGAACGTTATACGTTACGTCGTAATGCTACATAACGTTATACGTTATATCGTAATGCTACATAACGTTATACGTTATATCGTAATGCTACATAACGTTATACGTTATAACGTAATACCACATATCGTTATACGTTATAACGTAATACCACATAACGTTATACGTTATAACGTAATACTACATAACGTTATACGTTATATCGTATTGCTACATAACGTTATACGTTATATCGTAATGCTACATAACGTTATACGTTATATCGTAATGCTACATAACGTTATACGTTATATCGTAATGCTACATAACGTTATACGTTTAAACGTACTACCATATAACGTTATACGTTACATCGTATTGCTAGATAACGTTATACGTCATATCGTAATGCTACATAACGTTATACGTTATATCGTAATGCCACATAACGTTATACGTTATATCGTACTGCTAGATAACGTTATACGTTATATCGTAATGCTACATAACGTTATACGTTGTATCGTAATGCTACATAACGTTGTACGTTATATCGTATTGCTACATAACGTTATACGTTATGTCGTAATGCTACATAACGTTATACGTTATAACGTATTACCATATCACGTTATACGTTATATCGTAATGCTACATAACGTTATAGGTTATAACGTAATGCTACATAACGTTATACGTTATATCGTAATGCTACATAACGTTATACGTTATAACGTATTACCATATAACGTTATACGTTACATCGTAATGCTACATAACGTTATACGTTATATCGTAATGCTACACAACGTTATACGTTATATTGTAATGCTACATAACGTTATACGTTATATGGTAATGCTACATATCGTTATACGTTATAACGTATTACCATATAACGTTATTCGTTATATGGTAATGCTACATAACGTTGTACGTTATAACGTATTACCATATAACGTTATAAGTTACATCGTAATGCTACATAACGTTATACGTCAAATCGTAATGCTACATAACGTTATACGTTATATCGTAATGCTACATAACGTTATACGCTATATCGTACAGCTACATAACGTTATACGTTATATGGTAATTCTACATAACGTTATACGTTGTATTGTAATGCTACATAACGTTATACGTTATAACGTATTACCATATAACGTTATACGTTACATCGTAATGCTACATAACGTTATACGTTATATCGTAATGCTACACAACGTTATACGTTATATTGTAATGCTACATAGCGTTATACGTTATATGGTAATGCTACATATCGTTATACGTTATAACGTATTACCATATAACGTTATTGGTTATATCGTAATGCTACATAACGTTATACGTTATATCGTAATGCTACATAACGTTATACGTTATAACGTATTACCATATAACGTTATACGTTACATCGTAATGCTACATAACGTTATACGTTATATCGTAATGCTACACAACGTTATACGATATATTGTAATGCTACATAACGTTATACGTTATCTGGTAATGCTACATATCGTTATACGTTATAACTTATTACCATATAACGTTATTCGTTATATCGTAATGCTACATAACGTTATACGTTATATCGTAATGCTACATAACGTTATACGTTATGTCGGAATGCTACATAACGTTATACGTTATATCGTAATGCTACATGACGTTATACGTTATATCGTAATGCTACATAACGTTATACGTTATATCCTAATGCTACATAACGTTATACGCTGTATCGTAATGCTACATAGCGTTATACGTTATAACGTAATACTACATAACGTTATACGTTATATTGTAATGCTACATAACGTTATAAGTTATATGGTAATGCTACATAACGTTATACGTTATAATGTATTACCATATAACGTTATACACTATATCGTAATGCTACATAACGTTATACGTTATATCGTAATGCTACATAACGTTATACGTTATATCGTAATGCTACATAACGTTATATGTTATATCGTAATGCCACACAACGTTATACGTTATAACGTATTACCATATAACGTTATACGTTATATAGTAATGCTACATAACGTTATACGTTATATCTTACTGCTACATAACGTTATGAGTTATATCGTAATGCTACATAACGTTATACGTTATCTGGTAATGCTACATATCGTTATACGTTATAACTTATTACCATATAACGTTATTCGTTATATCGTAATGCTACATAACGTTATACGTTATATCGTAATGCTACATAACGTTATACGTTATGTCGGAATGCTACATAACGTTATACGTTATATCGTAATGCTACATGACGTTATACGTTATATCGTAATGCTACATAACGTTATACGTTATATCCTAATGCTACATAACGTTATACGCTGTATCGTAATGCTACATAGCGTTATACGTTATAACGTAATACTACATAACGTTATACGTTATATTGTAATGCTACATAACGTTATAAGTTATATGGTAATGCTACATAACGTTATACGTTATAATGTATTACCATATAACGTTATACACTATATCGTAATGCTACATAACGTTATACGTTATATCGTAATGCTACATAACGTTATACGTTATATCGTAATGCTACATAACGTTATATGTTATATCGTAATGCCACACAACGTTATACGTTATAACGTATTACCATATAACGTTATACGTTATATAGTAATGCTACATAACGTTATACGTTATATCTTACTGCTACATAACGTTATGAGTTATATCGTAATGCTACATAACGTTATACGTTATGTCGGAATGCTACATAACGTTATACGTTATATCGTAATGCTACATGACGTTATACGTTATATCGTAATGCTACATAACGTTATACGTTATATCCTAATGCCACATAACGTTATACGCTATATCGTACTGCTAGATAACGTTATACGTTATATCGTTATGCTACATAACGTTATACGTTATATGGTAATGCTACATATCGTTATACGTTATAACGTATTACCATATAACGTTATTCGTTATATGGTAATGCTACATAACGTTGTACGTTATAACGTATTACCATATAACGTTATAAGTTACATCGTAATGCTACATAACGTTATACGTCATATCGTAATGCCACATAACGTTATACGTTATATCGTAATGCTACATAACGTTATACGCTATATCGTACTGCTACATAACGTTATACCTTATATCGTAATTCTACATAACGTTATACGTTGTTTCGTAATGCTACATAACGTTATACGTTATATCGTAATGCTACATAACGTTATACGTTATAACGTAATACTACATAACGTTATACGTTATAACGTAATACTACATAACGTTATAAGTTATAACGTATTACCATATAACGTTATACGTTATATCGTAATGCTACATAACGTTATACGTTATATCGTAATGCTACATAACGTTATACGTTATATCGTAATGCTACATAACGTTATACGTTATAACGTAATACTACATAACGTTATACGTTATAACGTAATACTATATAACGTTATACGTTATATCGTTATGCTACATAACGTTATACGTTATATCGTAATGCTACACAACGTTATACGTTATATTGTAATGCTACATAACGTTATACGTTATATCGTAATGCTACATAACGTTATACGTTATAACGTATTACCATATAACGTTATACGTTACATCGTAATGCTACATAACGTTATAAGTTATATCATAATGCTACACAACGTTATACGTTATATTGTAATGCTACATAACGTTATACGTTATATGGTAATGCTACATATCGTTATACGTTATAACGTATTACCATATGACGTTATTCGTTATATGGTAATGCTACATAACGTTGTACGTTATAACGTATTACCATACAACGTTATAAGTTACATCGTAATGCTACATAACGTTATACGTCATATCGTAAAGCTACATAACGTTATACGTTATATCGTAATGCTACATAACGTTATACGCTATATCGTACTGCTACATAACGTTATACGTTATATCGTAATGCTACATAACGTTATACGTCATATCGTAATGCTACATAACGTTATACGTTATATCGTAATGCTACATAACGTTATACGTTATATCGTAATGCTACATAACGTTATACCTTATATCGTAATGCTACATAACGTTATACGTTACATCGTAATGCTATATAACGTTATACGTTACATCTTACAGCTACATAACGTTATACGTTATATCGTAACGCTACATAACGTTATACGTTATATCGTAATGCTACATAACGTTATACGCTATATCGTACTGCTACATAACGTTATACCTTATATCGTAATTCTACATAACGTTATACGTTGTATCGTAGTGCTACATAACGTTATACGTTATATCGTAATGCTACATAACGTTATACGTTATAACGTAATACTACATAACGTTATACGTTATAACGTAATACTATATAACGTTATACGTTATATCGTTATGCTACATAACGTTATACGTTATATCGTAATGCTACACAACGTTATACGTTATATTGTAATGCTACATAACGTTATACATTATATGGTAATGCTACATATCGTTATACGTTATAACGTATTACCATATAACGTTATTCGTTATATCGTAATGCTACATAACGTTATACGTTATATCGTAATGCTACATAACGTTATACGTTATATCGTAATGCTACATAACGTTATACGTTATAACGTATTACCATATAACGTTATACGTTACATCGTAATGCTACATAACGTTATAAGTTATATCGTAATGCTACACAACGTTATACGTTATATTGTAATGCTACATAACGTTATACGTTATATCGTAATGCTACATAACGTTATACGTTATAACGTAATACTACATAACGTTATACGTTATAACGTAATACTATATAACGTTATACGTTATATCGTTATGCTACATAACGTTATACGTTATATCGTAATGCTACACAACGTTATACGTTATATTGTAATGCTACATAACGTTATACATTATATGGTAATGCTACATATCGTTATACGTTATAACGTATTACCATATAACGTTATTCGTTATATCGTAATGCTACATAACGTTATACGTTATATCGTAATGCTACATAACGTTATACGTTATAACGTAATACTACATAACGTTATACGTTATAACGTAATACTACATAATGTTATAAGTTATAATGTATTACCATATAACGTTATACGTTATATCGTAATGCTACATAACGTTATACGTTATATCGTAATGCTACATAACGTTATACGTTATATCGTAATGCTACATAACGTTATACGTTATAACGTAATACTACATAACGTTATACGTTATAACGTAATACTATATAACGTTATACGTTATATCGTTATGCTACATAACGTTATACGTTATATCGTAATGCTACACAACGTTATACGTTATATTGTAATGCTACATAACGTTATACATTATATGGTAATGCTACATATCGTTATACGTTATAACGTATTACCATATAACGTTATTCGTTATATCGTAATGCTACATAACGTTATACGTTATATCGTAATGCTACATAACGTTATACGTTATATCGTAATGCTACATAACGTTATACGTTATAACGTATTACCATATAACGTTATACGTTACATCGTTATGCTACATAACGTTATAAGTTATATCGTAATGCTACACAACGTTATACGTTATATTGTAATGCTACATAACGTTATACGTTATATGGTAATGCTACATATCGTTATACGTTATAACGTATTACCATATGACGTTATTCGTTATATGGTAATGCTACATAACGTTGTACGTTATAACGTATTACCATACAACGTTATAAGTTACATCGTAATGCTACATAACGTTATACGTCATATCGTAATGCTACATAACCTTATACGTTATATCGTAATGCTACATAACGTTATACGCTATGTCGTACTGCTACATAACGTTATACGTTATATCGTAATGCTACATAACGTTATACGTCATATCGTAATGCTACATAACGTTATACGTTATATCGTAATGCTACATAACGTTATACGTTATATCGTAATGCTACATAACGTTATACGTTATATCGTAATGCTACATAACGTTATACGTTATAACGTAATACTACATAACGTTATACGTTATAACGTAATACTGTATAACGTTATACGTTATATCGTTATGCTACATAACGTTATACGTTATATCGTAATGCTACACAACGTTATACGTTATATTGTAATGCTACATAACGTTATACGTTATATAGTAATGCTAGATAACGTTATACGTTATATCTTACTGCTACATAACGTTATGAGTTATATCGTAATGCTACATAACGTTATACGATATAACGTAGTACTACATATCGTTATACGTTATAACGTAATACTACATAACGTTATACGTTATATTGTAATGCTACATAATGTTGTACGTTATATCGTAATGCTACATAACGTTGTACGTTATATCGTAATGCTACATAACGTTATACGTTATAACGTATTACCATATAACGTTATACGTTACATCGTAATGCTACATAACGTTATCCGTTATATCATAATGCTACATAATGTTATACGTTATATCGTAATGCTACATAACGTTATACGTTTAAACGTATTACCATATAACGTTATACGCTATATCGTACTGCTAGATAACGTTATACGTTATATCGTAATGCTACATAACGTTATATGTTGTATCGTAATACTACATGACGTTGTACGTTATATCGTAATGCTACATAACGTTATACGTTATATCGTAATGCTACATAACGTTATACGTTATAACGTATTACCATATAACGTTATACGTTATATCGTAATGCTACATAACGTTATAGGTTATATCTTACTGCTACATAACGTTATACGTTATATGGTAATGCTACATAACGTTATACGTTATATCGTAATGCTACATAACGTTATACGGTATATCGTAATGCTACATAACGTTATACGTTATATCTTTCTGCTACATAACGTTATACGTTACAACGTATTACCATATAACGATAGATGTTACATCGTAATGCTACATAACGTTATCCGTTATATCGTAATGCTACATAACGTTATACGTTATATCGTAATGCTACATAACGTTATACGTTTAAACGTATTACCATATAACGTTATACGTTACATCGTAATGCTAGATAACGTTATACGTCATATCGTAATGCTACATAACGTCATACGTTATATCGTAATGCCACATAACGTAATACGCTATATCGTACTGCAAGATAACGTTATACGTTATATCGTAATGCTACATAACGTTATACGTTGTATCGTAATGCTACATAACGTTGTACGTTATATCGTAATGCTACATAACGTTATACGTTATATCGTAATGCTACATAACGTTATACGTTATATCGTAATGCTACATAACGGTATAGGTTATATCTTACTGCTACATAACGTTATACGTTATATCGTAATGCTACATAACGTTATACGTTATATCGTAATGCTGCACAACGTTTTACGTTATAACGTATTACCATATAGCGTTATACGTTACATCGTAATGCTAGATAACGTTATACGTCATATCGTAATGCTACATAACGTTATACGTTATATCGTAATGCCACATAACGTTATACGCTATATCGTACTGCTAGATAACGTTATACGTTATACCGTAATGCTACATAACGTTATACGTTTAAACGTATTACCATATAGCGTTATACGTTACATCGTAATGCTAGATAACGTTATACGTCATATCGTAATGCTACATAACGTTATACGTTATATCGTAATGCCACATAACGTTATACGCTATATCGTACTGCTAGATAACGTTATACGTTATACCGTAATGCTACATAACGTTATACGTTGTATCGTAATGCTACATAACGTTGTACGTTATATCGTAATGCTACATAACGTTATAGGTTATATCTTACTGCTACATAACGTTATACGTTATATCGTAATGCTACATAACGTTATACGTTATATCGTAATGCTGCACAACGTTATACGTTATAACGTATTACCATATAACGTTATACGTTATATCGTAATGCTACATAACGTTATACGTTATATCGTAATGCTACATAACTTTATACGTTATATCGTAATGCTACAAAACGTTATACGTTATAACGTAATACTACATAACGTTATACGTTATAACGTAATACTATATAACGTTATACGTTATATCGTTATGCTACATAACGTTATACGTTATATCGTAATGCTACACAACGTTACACGTTATATTGTAATGCTACATAACGTTATACGTTATATGGTAATGCTACATATCGTTATACGTTATAACGTATTACCATATAACGTTATTCGTTATATCGTAATGCTACATAACGTTATACGTTATATCGTAATGCTACAAAACGTTATAAGTTATATCGTAATGCTACATAACGTTATACGTTATATGGTAATGCTACATAACGTTATACGTTATATCTTCCTGCTACATAACGTTATACGTTATAACGTATTACCATATAACGTTATATGTTACATCGTAATGCTACATAACGTTATCCGTTATATCGTAATGCTACATAACGTTATACGTTATATCGTAATGCTACATAACGTTATACGTTATATCGTAATGCTACATAACGTTATACGTTATAACGTAATCCTACATAACGTTATACGTTATAACGTAATACTATATAACGTTATACGTTATATCGTTATGCTACATAACGTTATACATTATATCGTAATGCTACATAACGTTATACCTTGTATCGTAATGCTACATAACGTTATACGTTATATCGTAATGCTGCACAACGTTATACGTTATAACGTATTACCATATAACGTTATACGTTATATCGTAATGCTACATAACGTTATACGTTATATCGTAATGCTACATAACGTTATACGTTATATCGTAATGCTACATAACGTTATACGTTATAACGTAATACTACATAACGTTATACGTTATAACGTAATACTACATAATGTTATAAGTTATAACGTATTACCATATAACGTTATACGTTATATGGTAATGCTACATAACGTTATACGTTATATCTTCCTGCTACATAACGTTATACGTTATAACGTATTACCATATAACGTTATATGTTACATCGTAATGCTACATAACGTTATCCGTTATATCGTAATGCTACATAACGTTATACGTTATATCGTAATGCTACATAACGTTATACGTTATATCGTAATGCTACATAACGTTATACGTTATAACGTAATCCTACATAACGTTATACGTTATAACGTAATACTATATAACGTTATACGTTATATCGTTATGCTACATAACGTTATACATTATATCGTAATGCTACATAACGTTATACCTTGTATCGTAATGCTACATAACGTTATACGTTATATCGTAATGCTGCACAACGTTATACGTTATAACGTATTACCATATAACGTTATACGTTATATCGTAATGCTACATAACGTTATACGTTATATCGTAATGCTACATAACGTTATACGTTATATCGTAATGCTACATAACGTTATACGTTATAACGTAATACTACATAACGTTATACGTTATAACGTAATACTACATAATGTTATAAGTTATAACGTATTACCATATAACGTTATACGTTATATCGTAATGCTACATAACGTTATACGTTATATCGTAATGCTACATAACGTTATACGTTATATCGTAATGCTACATAACGTTATACGTTATAACGTAATACTACATAACGTTATACGTTATAACGTAATACTATATAACGTTATACGTTATATCGTTATGCTACATAACGTTATACGTTATATCGTAATGCTACACAACGTTATACGTTATATTGTAATGCTACATAACGTTATACATTATATGGTAATGCTACATATCGTTATACGTTATAACGTATTACCATATAACGTTATTCGTTATATCGTAATGCTACATAACGTTATACGTTATATCGTAATGCTACATAACGTTATACGTTATATCGTAATGCTACATAACGTTATACGTTATAACGTATTACCATATAACGTTATACGTTACATCGTAATGCTACATAACGTTATAAGTTATATCGTAATGCTACACAACGTTATACGTTATATTGTAATGCTACATAACGTTATACGTTATATGGTAATGCTACATATCGTTATACGTTATAACGTATTACCATATGACGTTATTCGTTATATGGTAATGCTACATAACGTTGTACGTTATAACGTATTACCATACAACGTTATAAGTTACATCGTAATGCTACATAACGTTATACGTCATATCGTAATGCTACATAACGTTATACGTTATATCGTAATGCTACATAACGTTATACGCTATGTCGTACTGCTACATAACGTTATACGTTATATCGTAATGCTACATAACGTTATACGTCATATCGTAATGCTACATAACGTTATACGTTATATCGTAATGCTACATAACGTTATACGTTATATCGTAATGCTACATAACGTTATACGTTATATCGTAATGCTACATAACGTTATACGTTATAACGTAATACTACATAACGTTATACGTTATAACGTAATACTATATAACGTTATACGTTATATCGTTATGCTACATAACGTTATACGTTATATCGTAATGCTACACAACGTTATACGTTATATTGTAATGCTACATAACGTTATACGTTATATAGTAATGCTACATAACGTTATACGTTATATCTTACTGCTACATAACGTTATGAGTTATATCGTAATGCTACATAACGTTATACGATATAACGTAGTACTACATATCGTTATACGTTATAACGTAATACTACATAACGTTATACGTTATATTGTAATGCTACATAATGTTGTACGTTATATCGTAATGCTACATAACGTTGTACGTTATATCGTAATGCTACATAACGTTATACGTTATAACGTATTATCATATAACGTTATACGTTACATCGTAATGCTACATAACGTTATCCGTTATATCATAATGCTACATAATGTTATACGTTATATCGTAATGCTACATAACGTTATACGTTTAAACGTATTACCATATAACGTTATACGCTATATCGTACTGCTAGATAACGTTATACGTTATATCGTAATGCTACATAACGTTATATGTTGTATCGTAATACTACATGACGTTGTACGTTATATCGTAATGCTACATAACGTTATACGTTATATCGTAATGCTACATAACGTTATACGTTATAACGTATTACCATATAACGTTATACGTTATATCGTAATGCTACATAACGTTATAGGTTATATCTTACTGCTACATAACGTTATACGTTATATGGTAATGCTACATAACGTTATACGTTATATCGTAATGCTACATAACGTTATACGGTATATCGTAATGCTACATAACGTTATACGTTATATCTTTCTGCTACATAACGTTATACGTTATAACGTATTACCATATAACGATAGATGTTACATCGTAATGCTACATAACGTTATCCGTTATATCGTAATGCTACATAACGTTATGCGTTATATCGTAATGCTACATAACGTTATACGTTTAAACGTATTACCATATAACGTTATACGTTACATCGTAATGCTAGATAACGTTATACGTCATATCGTAATGCTACATAACGTCATACGTTATATCGTAATGCCACATAACGTAATACGCTATATCGTACTGCAAGATAACGTTATACGTTATATCGTAATGCTACATAACGTTATACGTTGTATCGTAATGCTACATAACGTTGTACGTTATATCGTAATGCTACATAACGTTATACGTTATATCGTAATGCTACATAACGTTATACGTTATAACGTATTACCATATAACGTTATACGTTATATCGTAATGCTACATAACGGTATAGGTTATATCTTACTGCTACATAACGTTATACGTTATATCGTAATGCTACATAACTTTATACGTTATATCGTAATGCTGCACAACGTTTTACGTTATAACGTATTACCATATAACGTTATACGTTATATCGTAATGCTACATAACGTTATACGTTATATCGTAATGCTACATAACGTTATACGTTATATCGTAATGGCTACATAACGCTATACGTTATAACGTAATACTACATAACGTTATACGTTATAACGTAATACTATATAACGTTATACGTTATATCGTTATGCTACATAACGGTATACGTTATATCGTAATGCTACACAACGTTGCACGTTATATTGTAATGCTACATAACGTTATACGTTATATGGTAATGCTACATATCGTTATACGTTATATCGTAATGCTACATAACGTTATACGTTTAAACGTATTACCATATAGCGTTATACGTTACATCGTAATGCTAGATAACGTTATACGTCATATCGTAATGCTACATAACGTTATACGTTATATCGTAATGCCACATAACGTTATACGCTATATCGTACTGCTAGATAACGTTATACGTTATACCGTAATGCTACATAACGTTATACGTTGTATCGTAATGCTACATAACGTTGTACGTTATATCGTAATGCTACATAACGTTATACGTTATATCGTAATGCTACATAACGTTATACGTTATAACGAATTACCATATGACGTTATACGTTATATCGTAATGCTACATAACGTTATAGGTTATATCTTACTGCTACATAACGTTATACGTTATATCGTAATGCTACATAACGTTATACGTTATATCGTAATGCTGCACAACGTTATACGTTATAACGTATTACCATATAACGTTATACGTTATATCGTAATGCTACATAACGTTATACGTTATATCGTAATGCTACATAACGTTATACGTTATATCGTAATGCTACAAAACGTTATACGTTATATCGTAATGCTACATAATGTTATACGTTATATCGTAATGCACACACTCTATCAGATTTATATCGTAATGCTACATAACGTTTTACGTTATAACGTAATACTACATAACGTTATACGTTATAACGTAATACTATATAACGTTATACGTTATATCGTTGTGCTACATAACGTTATACATTATATCGTAATGCTACATAACGTTACAGGTTATATCGTAATGCTACATAACGTTATACGTTGTATCGTAATGCTACATAACGTTGTACGTTATATCGTAATGCTACAGAACGTTATACGTTATATCGTAATGCTACATAACGTTATACGTTATAACGTATTACCATATAACGTTATACGTTATATCGTAATGCTACATAACGTTATAGGTTATATCTTACTGCTACATAACGTTATACGTTATATGGTAATGCTACATAACGTTATACGTTATATCTTTCTGCTACATAACGTTATACGTTATAACGTATTACCATATAACGTTATATGTTACATCGTAATGCTACATAACGTTATACGTTATAACGTATTACCATATGACGTTATACGTTATATCGTAATGCTACATAACGTTATAGGTTATATCTTACTGCTACATAACGTTATACCTTGTATCGTAATGCTACATAACGTTGTACGTTGTATCGTAATGCTACATAAAGTTGTACGTTATATCGTAATGCTACATAACGTTATACGTTATATCGTAATGCTACGTAACGTTATACGTTATAACGTATTACCATATAACGTTATACGTTATATCGTAATGCTACATAACGTTATACGTTATATCGTAATGCTACATAACGTTATACGTTATAACGTATTACCATATGACGTTATACGTTATATCGTAATGCTACATAACGTTATAGGTTATATCTTACTGCTACATAACGTTATACGTTATATCGTAACGCTACATAACGTTATACGTTATATCGTAATGCTGCACAACGTTATACATTATATGGTAATGCTACATAACGTTATAGGTTATATCTTACTGCTACATAACGTTATACGTTATATGGTAATGCTACATAACGTTATAGGTTATATCTTACTGCTACATAACGTTATACGTTATAACGTAATGCTACATAACGTTATAGGTTATATCTTACTGCTACATAACGTTATACGTTATATCGTAATGCTACACAACGTTACACGTTATATTGTAATGCTACATAACGTTATACGTTATATGGTAATGCTACATATCGTTACACGTTATAACGTATTACCATATAACGTTATTCGTTATATCGTAATGCTACATAACGTTATACGTTATATCGTAATGCTACAAAACGTTATAAGTTATATCGTAATGCTACATAACGTTATACGTTATAACGTATTACCATATAACGTTATACGTTACATCGTAATGCTACATAACGTTATACGTTCTATCGTAATGCTACATAACGTTATACGTTATAACGTATTACCATATAACGTTATTCGTTATATCGTAATGCTACATAATGTTATACGTTATATCGTAATACTACATAACGTTATACGTTATATCGTAATGCTACATAACGTTATACGTTATAACGTAATACTACATAACGTTATACGTTATAACGTATTACCATATAACGTTATACGTTATATCGTAATGCTACATAACGTTATACGTTATAACGTATTACCATATGACGTTATACGTTATATCGTAATGCTACATAACGTTATAGGTTATATCTTACTGCTACATAACGTTATACGTTATATCGTAACGCTACATAACGTTATACGTTATATCGTAATGCTGCACAACGTTATACGTTATAACGTATTACCATATAACGTTATACGTTATATCGTAATGCTACATAACGTTATACGTTATATCGTAATGCTACATAACGTTATACGTTATATCGTAATGCTACATAACGTTATACGTTATAACGTAATACTACATAACGTTATACGTTATAACGTAATACTATATAACGTTATACGTTATATCGTTATGCTACATAACGTTATACGTTATATCGTAATGCTACACAACGTTACACGTTATATTGTAATGCTACATAACGTTAAACGTTGTATCGTAATGCTACATAACGTTGTACGTTATATCGTAATGCTACAGAACGTTATACGTTATATCGTAATGCTACGTAACGTTATACGTTATAACGTATTACCATATAACGTTATACGTTATATCGTAATGCTACATAACGTTATAGGTTATATCTTACTGCTACATAACGTTATACGTTATATGGTAATGCTACATAACGTTATACGTTATATCGTAATGCTACATAACGTTATACGTTATATCTTTCTGCTACATAACGTTATACGTTATAACGTATTACCATATAACGTTATATGTTACATCGTAATGCTACATAACGTTATCCGTTATATCGTAATGCTACATAACGTTATACGTTATATCGTAATGCTACATAACGTTATACGTTATATCGTAATGCTACATAACGTTATACGTTATAACGTAATCCTACATAACGTTATACGTTATAACGTAATACTATATAACGTTATACGTTATATCGTTATGCTACATAACGTTATAGGTTATATCTTACTGCTACATAACGTTATACGTTATATGGTAATGCTACATAACGTTATACGTTATATCGTAATGCTACATAACGTTATAGGTTATATCTTACTGCTACATAACGTTATACGTTACATCGTAATGCTACATAACGTTATATGTTGTATCGTAATACTACATGACGTTGTACGTTATATCGTAATGCTACATAACGTTATACGTTATATCGTAATGCTACATAACGTTATACGTTATAACGTATTACCATATAACGTTATACGTTATATCGTAATGCTACATAACGTTATAGGTTATACCTTACTGCTACATAACGTTATACGTTATATGGTAATGCTACATAACGTTATACGTTATATCGTAATGCTACATAACGTTATACGGTATATCGTAATGCTACATAACGTTATACGTTATATCTTTCTGCTACATAACGTTATACGTTATAACGTATTACCATATAACGATAGATGTTACATCGTAATGCTACATAACGTTATCCGTTATATCGTAATGCTACATAACGTTATGCGTTATATCGTAATGCTACATAACGTTATACGTTTAAACGTATTACCATATAACGTTATACGTTACATCGTAATGCTAGATAACGTTATACGTCATATCGTAATGCTACATAACGTCATACGTTATATCGTAATGCCACATAACGTAATACGCTATATCGTACTGCAAGATAACGTTATACGTTATATCGTAATGCTACATAACGTTATACGTTGTATCGTAATGCTACATAACGTTGTACGTTATATCGTAATGCTACATAACGTTATACGTTATATCGTAATGCTACATAACGTTATACGTTATAACGTATTACCATATAACGTTATACGTTATATCGTAATGCTACATAACGGTATAGGTTATATCTTACTGCTACATAACGTTATACGTTATATCGTAATGCTACATAACGTTATACGTTATATCGTAATGCTGCACAACGTTTTACGTTATAACGTATTACCATATAACGTTATACGTTATATCGTAATGCTACATAACGTTATACGTTATATCGTAATGCTACATAACGTTATACGTTATATCGTAATGCTACATAACGCTATACGTTATAACGTAATACTACATAACGTTATACGTTATAACGTAATACTATATAACGTTATACGTTATATCGTTATGCTACATAACGGTATACGTTATATCGTAATGCTACACAACGTTGCATGTTATATTGTAATGCTACATAACGTTATACGTTATATGGTAATGCTACATATCGTTATACGTTATATCGTAATGCTACATAACGTTATACGTTTAAACGTATTACAATATAGCGTTATACGTTACATCGTAATGCTAGATAACGTTATACGTCATATCGTAATGCTACATAACGTTATACGTTATATCGTAATGCCACATAACGTTATACGCTATATCGTACTGCTAGATAACGTTATACGTTATACCGTAATGCTACATAACGTTATACGTTGTATCGTAATGCTACATAACGTTGTACGTTATATCGTAATGCTACATAACGTTATACGTTATATCGTAATGCTACATAACGTTATACGTTATAACGAATTACCATATGACGTTATACGTTATATCGTAATGCTACATAACGTTATAGGTTATATCTTACTGCTACATAACGTTATACGTTATATCGTAATGCTACATAACGTTATACGTTATATCGTAATGCTGCACAACGTTATACGTTATAACGTATTACCATATAACGTTATACGTTATATCGTAATGCTACATAACGTTATACGTTATATCGTAATGCTACATAACGTTATACGTTATATCGTAATGCTACAAAACGTTATACGTTATATCGTAATGTTACATAATGTTATACGTTATATCGTAATGCTACATAACGTTATACGTTATATCGTAATGCTACATAACGTTATACGTTATAACGTAATACTACATAACGTTATACGTTATAACGTAATACTATATAACGTTATACGTTATATCGTTGTGCTACATAACGTTATACATTATATCGTAATGCTACATAACGTTATACGTTATATCGTAATGCTACATAACGTTATACGTTGTATCGTAATGCTACATAACGTTGTACGTTATATCGTAATGCTACAGAACGTTATACGTTATATCGTAATGCTACATAACGTTATACGTTATAACGTATTACCATATAACGTTATACGTTATATCGTAATGCTACATAACGTTATAGGTTATATCTTACTGCTACATAACGTTATACGTTATATGGTAATGCTACATAACGTTATACGTTATATCTTTCTGCTACATAACGTTATACGTTATAACGTATTACCATATAACGTTATATGTTACATCGTAATGCTACATAACGTTATACGTTATAACGTATTACCATATGACGTTATACGTTATATCGTAATGCTACATAACGTTATAGGTTATATCTTACTGCTACATAACGTTATACCTTGTATCGTAATGCTACATAACGTTGTACGTTGTATCGTAATGCTACATAAAGTTGTACGTTATATCGTAATGCTACATAACGTTATACGTTATATCGTAATGCTACGTAACGTTATACGTTATAACGTATTACCATATAACGTTATACGTTATATCGTAATGCTACATAACGTTATACGTTATATCGTAATGCTACATAACGTTATACGTTATAACGTATTACCATATGACGTTATACGTTATATCGTAATGCTACATAACGTTATAGGTTATATCTTACTGCTACATAACGTTATACGTTATATCGTAACGCTACATAACGTTATACGTTATATCGTAATGCTGCACAACGTTATACATTATATGGTAATGCTACATAACGTTATAGGTTATATCTTACTGCTACATAACGTTATACGTTATATGGTAATGCTACATAACGTTATAGGTTATATCTTACTGCTACATAACGTTATACGTTATAACGTAATGCTACATAACGTTATAGGTTATATCTTACTGCTACATAACGTTATACGTTATATCGTAATGCTACACAACGTTACACGTTATATTGTAATGCTACATAACGTTATACGTTATATGGTAATGCTACATATCGTTACACGTTATAACGTATTACCATATAACGTTATTCGTTATATCGTAATGCTACATAACGTTATACGTTATATCGTAATGCTACAAAACGTTATAAGTTATATCGTAATGCGACATAACGTTATACGTTATAACGTATTACCATATAACGTTATACGTTACATCGTAATGCTACATAACGTTATACGTTCTATCGTAATGCTACACAACGTTATACGTCATATTGTAATGCTACATAACGTTATACGTTATATGGTAATGCTACATATCGTTATACGTTATAACGTATTACCATATAACGTTATTCGTTATATCGTAATGCTACATAATGTTATACGTTATATCGTAATGCTACATAACGTTATACGTTATATCGTAATGCTACATAACGTTATACGTTATAACGTAATACTACATAACGTTATACGTTATAACGTATTACCATATAACGTTATACGTTATATCGTAATGCTACATAACGTTATACGTTATAACGTATTACCATATGACGTTATACGTTATATCGTAATGCTACATAACGTTATAGGTTATATCTTACTGCTACATAACGTTATACGTTATATCGTAACGCTACATAACGTTATACGTTATATCGTAATGCTGCACAACGTTATACGTTATAACGTATTACCATATAACGTTATACGTTATATCGTAATGCTACATAACGTTATACGTTATATCGTAATGCTACATAACGTTATACGTTATAACGTAATACTACATAACGTTATACGTTATAACGTAATACTATATAACGTTATACGTTATATCGTTATGCTACATAACGTTATACGTTATATCGTAATGCTACACAACGTTACACGTTATATTGTAATGCTACATAACGTTAAACGTTGTATCGTAATGCTACATAACGTTGTACGTTATATCGTAATGCTACAGAACGTTATACGTTATATCGTAATGCTACGTAACGTTATACGTTATAACGTATTACCATATAACGTTATACGTTATATCGTAATGCTACATAACGTTATAGGTTATATCTTACTGCTACATAACGTTATACGTTATATGGTAATGCTACATAACGTTATACGTTATATCGTAATGCTACATAACGTTATACGTTATATCTTTCTGCTACATAACGTTATACGTTATAACGTATTACCATATAACGTTATATGTTACATCGTAATGCTACATAACGTTATCCGTTATATCGTAATGCTACATAACGTTATACGTTATATCGTAATGCTACATAACGTTATACGTTATATCGTAATGCTACATAACGTTATACGTTATAACGTAATCCTACATAACGTTATACGTTATAACGTAATACTATATAACGTTATACGTTATATCGTTATGCTACATAACGTTATACATTATATCGTAATGCTACATAACGTTATACCTTGTATCGTAATGCTACATAACGTTATACGTTGTATCGTAATGCTACATAAAGTTGTACTTTTATATCGAAATGCTACATAACGTTATACGTTATATCGTAATGCTGCACAACGTTTTACGTTATAACGTATTACCATATAACGTTATACGTTATATCGTAATGCTACATAACGTTATACGTTATATCGTAATGCTACATAACTTTATACGTTATATCGTAATGCTACATAACGCTATACGTTATAACGTAATACTACATAACGTTATACGTTATAACGTAATACTATATAACGTTATACGTTATATCGTTATGCTACATAACGGTATACGTTATATCGTAATGCTACACAACGTTGCACGTTATATTGTAATGCTACATAACGTTATACGTTATATGGTACTGCTACATATCGTTATACGTTATATCGTAATGCTACATAACGTTATACGTTTAAACGTATTACCATATAGCGTTATACGTTACATCGTAATGCTAGATAACGTTATACGTCATATCGTAATGCTACATAACGTTATACGTTATATCGTAATGCCACATAACGTTATACGCTATATCGTACTGCTAGATAACGTTATACGTTATACCGTAATGCTACATAACGTTATACGTTGTATCGTAATGCTACATAACGTTGTACGTTATATCGTAATGCTACATAACGTTATACGTTATATCGTAATGCTACATAACGTTATACGTTATAACGAATTACCATATGACGTTATACGTTATATCGTAATGCTACATAACGTTATAGGTTATATCTTACTGCTACATAACGTTATACGTTATATCGTAATGCTACATAACGTTATACGTTATATCGTAATGCTGCACAACGTTATACGTTATAACGTATTACCATATAACGTTATACGTTATATCGTAATGCTACATAACGTTACACGTTATATCGTAATGCTACATAACGTTATACGTTATATCGTAATGCTACAAAACGTCATACGTTATAACGTAATACTACATAACGTTATACGTTATAACGTAATACTATATAACGTTATACGTTATATCGTTATGCTACATAACGTTATACGTTATATCGTAATGCTACACAACGTTACACGTTATATTGTAATGCTACATAACGTTATACGTTATATGGTAATGCTACATATCGTTATACGTTATAACGTATTACCATATAACGTTATTCGTTATATCGTAATGCTACATAACGTTATACGTTATATCGTAATGCTACAAAACGTTATAAGTTATATCGTAATACTACATAACGTTATACGTTATAACGTAATACTATATAACGTTATACGTTATATCGTTATGCTACATAACGTTATACATTATATCGTAATGCTACATAACGTTATACGTTATATCGTAATGCTACATAACGTTATACGTTGTATCGTAATGTTACATAACGTTGTACGTTATATCGTAATGCTACAGGACGTTATACGTTATATCGTAATGCTACATAACGTTATACGTTATAACGTATTACCATATAACGTTATACGTTATATCGTAATGCTACATAACGTTATAGGTTATATCTTACTGCTACATAACGTTATACGTTATATGGTAATGCTACATAACGTTATACGTTATATCGTAATGCTACATAACGTTATACGTTATATCTTTCTGCTACATAACGTTATACGTTATAACGTATTACCATATAACGTTATATGTTACATCGTAATGCTACATAACGTTATCCGTTATATCGTAATGCTACATAACGTTATACGTTATATCGTAATGCTACATAAAGTTGTACTTTTATATCGTAATGCTACATAACGTTATACGTTATATCGTAATGCTACGTAACGTTATACGTTATAACGTATTACCATATAACGTTATACGTTATATCGTAATGCTACATAACGTTATACATTATATCGTAATGCTACATAACGTTATACCTTGTATTGTAATGCTACATAACGTTATACGTTGTATCGTAATGCTACATAAAGTTGTACTTTTATATCGTAATGCTACATAACGTTATACGTTATATCGTAATGCTACGTAACGTTATACGTTATAACGTATTACCATATAACGTTATACGTTATATCGTAATGCTACATAACGTTATACGTTATATCGTAATGCTACATAACGTTATACGTTATAACGTATTACCATATGACGTTATACGTTATATCGTAATGCTACATAACGTTATAGGTTATATCTTACTGCTACATAACGTTATACGTTATATCGTAATGCTACATAACGTTATACGTTATATCGTAATGCTGCACAACGTTATACGTTATAACGTATTACCATATAACGTTATACGTTATATCGTAATGCTACATAACGTTATACGTTATATCGTAATACTACATAACGTTATACGTTATATCGTAATGTTACATAACGTTATACGTTATAACGTAATACTACATAACGTTATACGTTATAACGTAATACTATATAACGTTATACGTTATATCGTTATGCTACATAACGTTATACGTTATATCGTAATGCTACACAACGTTACACGTTATATTGTAATGCTACATAACGTTATACGTTATATGGTAATGCTACATATCGTTATACGTTACAACGTATTACCATATAACGTTATTCGTTATATCGTAATGCTACATAACGTTATACGTTATATCGTAATGCTACATAACGTTATACGTTACATCGTAATGCTACATAACGTTATACGTTATAACGTATTACCATATAACGTTATACGTTACATCGTAATGCTACATAAAGTTATCCGTTATATCGTAATGCTACATAATGTTATACGTTATATCGTAATGCTACATAACGTTATACGTTTAAACGTATTACGATATAACGTTATACGTTACATCGTAATGCTAGATAACGTTATACGCTATATCGTCATGCTAGATAACGTTATACGTTATATCGTAATGCTACATAACGTTATACGTTGTATCGTAATGCTACATAACGTTGTACGTTATATCGTAATGCTACATAACGTTATACGTTATATCGTAATGCTACATAACGTTATCCGTTATAACGTATTACCATATAACGTTATACGTTATATCGTAATGCTACATAACGTTATAAGTTATATCTTACTGCTACATAACGTTATACGTTATATCGTAATGCTACATAACGTTATACGTTATATCGTAGTGCTGCACCACGTTATACGTTATAACGTATTACCATATAACGTTATACGTTATATCGTAATGCTACATAACGTTATACGTTATATCGTAATGCTACATAACGTTATAGGTTATATCTTACTGCTACATAACGTTATACGTTATATGGTAATGCTACATAACGTTATACGTTATATCGTAATGCTACATAACGTTATACGGTATATCGTAATGCTACATAACGTTATACGTTATATCTTTCTGCTACACAACGTTACACGTTATATTGTAATGCTACATAACGTTATACGTTATATGGTAATGCTACATATCGTTATACGTTATAACGTATTACCTTATAACGTTATTCGTTATATCGTAATGCTACATAACGTTATACGTTATATCGTAATGCTACATAACGTTATACGTTATAACGTATTACCATATAACGTTATACGTTACATCGTAATGCTACATAACGTTATACGTTACATCGTAATGCTGGATAACGTTATACGTCATGTCGTAATGCTACATAACGTTATACGTTATATCGTAATGCCACATAACGTTATACGCTATATCGTACTGCTAGATAACGTTATACGTTATATCGTAATGCTACACAACGTTATACGTTATATCGTAATGCTACATAACGTTATACGTTATATCGTAATGTTACATAACGTTATACGTTATAACGTAATACTACATAACGTTATACGTTATAACGTAATACTATATAACGTTATACGTTATATCGTTATGCTACATAACGTTATACGTTATATCGTAATGCTACACAACGTTACACGTTATATTGTAATGCTACATAACGTTATACGTTATATGGTAATGCTACATATCGTTATACGTTACAACGTATTACCATATAACGTTATTCGTTATATCGTAATGCTACATAACGTTATACGTTATATCGTAATGCTACATAACGTTATACGTTACATCGTAATGCTACATAACGTTATACGTTATAACGTATTACCATATAACGTTATACGTTACATCGTAATGCTACATAAAGTTATCCGTTATATCGTAATGCTACATAATGTTATACGTTATATCGTAATGCTACATAACGTTATACGTTTAAACGTATTACGATATAACGTTATACGTTACATCGTAATGCTAGATAACGTTATACGCTATATCGTCATGCTAGATAACGTTATACGTTATATCGTAATGCTACATAACGTTATACGTTTTATCGTAATGCTACATAACGTTGTACGTTATATCGTAATGCTACATAACGTTATACGTTATATCGTAATGCTACATAACGTTATACGTTATAACGTATTACCATATAACGTTATACGTTATATCGTAATGCTACATAACGTTATAGGTTATATCTTACTGCTACATAACGTTATACGTTATATCGTAATGCTACATAACGTTATACGTTATATCGTAGTGCTGCACCACGTTATACGTTATAACGTATTACCATATAACGTTATACGTTATATCGTAATGCTACATAACGTTATACGTTATATCGTAATGCTACATAACGTTATAGGTTATATCTTACTGCTACATAACGTTATACGTTATATGGTAATGCTACATAACGTTATACGTTATATCGTAATGCTACATAACGTTATACGGTATATCGTAATGCTACATAACGTTATACGTTATATCTTTCTGCTACACAACGTTACACGTTATATTGTAATGCTACATAACGTTATACGTTATATGGTAATGCTACATATCGTTATACGTTATAACGTATTACCTTATAACGTTATTCGTTATATCGTAATGCTAAATAACGTTATACGTTATATCGTAATGCTACATAACGTTATACGTTATAACGTATTACCATATAACGTTATACGTTACATCGTAATGCTACATAACGTTATACGTTACATCGTAATGCTGGATAACGTTATACGTCATGTCGTAATGCTACATAACGTTATACGTTATATCGTAATGCCACATAACGTTATACGCTATATCGTACTGCTAGATAACGTTATACGTTATATCGTAATGCTACACAACGTTATACGTTATATTGTAATGCTACATAACGTTATAAGTTATATGGTTATGCTACATAACGTTATACGTTATAACTTATTACCATATAACGTTATACGTTACATCGTAATGCTACATAACGTTATACGTTATATCGTAATGCTACATAACGTTATACGTTGTATCGTAATGCTACATAACGTTGTACGTTATATCGTAATGCTACAAAACGTTATACGTTATATCGTAATGCTACATAACGTTATACGTTATAACGTATTACCATATAACGTTATACGTTACATCGTAATGCTACATAACGTTATACGTTATATCGTAATGCTACACAACGTTATACGTCATATTGTAATGCTACATAACGTTATACGTATATGGTAAGGCTACATATCGTTATACGTTATAACGTATTACCATATAACGTTATTCGTTATATGGTAATGCTACATAACGTTATACGTTATATCGTAATGCCACATAACGTTATACGCTATAGCGTACTGCTAGATAACGTTATACGTTATATCGTAATACTACATAACGTTATACGTTGTATCGTAATGCTACATAACGTTGTACGTTATATCGTAATGCTACAAAACGTTATACGTTATATCGTAATGCCACATAACGTTATACGCTATATCGTACTGCTAGATAACGTTATACGTTATATCGTAATGCTACATAACGTTATATGTTGTATCGTAATGCTACATAACGTTGTACGTTATATCGTAATGCTACAAAACGTTATACGTATATCGTAATGCTACATAACGTTATACGTTATAACGTATTACCATATAACGTTATACGTTACATCGTAATGCTACATAACGTTACACGTTTATATCGTAATGCTACACAACGTATACGTCATATTGTAATGCTACACAACGTATACGTTATATGGTAATGCTACATAACGTTATACATTATATCGTAATGCTACATAACGTTATACGTTTATATCGTAATGCTACATAACGTTATACGTTATATCGGTTATGCTACATAACATTATACACAATATCGTAATGCTACATAACGTTATACGTTATATCGTAATGCTACATAACGTTATACGTTGTATCGTAATGCCACACAACGTTGTACGTTATATCGTAATGCTACATAACGTTATACTTATATCGTAATGCTACGTAACGTTATACGTTATAACGTATTACCATATAACGTTATACGTTATATCGTAATGCTACATAACGTTATCCGTTATATCGTAATGCTACATAACGTTATACGTTATATCGCAATGCTACATAACGTTATACGTTACATCGTAATGCTAGATAACGTTATACGTTATATCGTAATGCTACATAACGTTATACGTTATATCGTAATGCTACATAACGTTATAAGTTATATGGTAATGCTACATATCGTTATACGTTATAACGTATTACCATATGACGTTATTCGTTATATGGTAATGCTACATAACGTTGTACGTTATAACGTATTACCATACAACGTTATAAGTTACATCGTAATGCTACATAACGTTATACGTCATATCGTAATGCTACATAACGTTATACGTTATATCGTAATGCTACATAACGTTATAAGTTACATCGTAATGCTACATAACGTTATACGTCATATCGTAATGCTACATAACGTTATACGTCATATCGTAATGCTACATAACGTTATACGTTATATCGTAATGCTACATAACGTTATACGTTATATCGAATGCTACATAACGTTATACGTTATATCGTAAATGCTACATAACGTTATACGTTATAACGTAATACTACATAACGTTATACGTTATAACGTAATACTATATAACGTTATACGTTATATCGTTATGCTACATAACGTTATACGTTATATCGTAATGCTACACAACGTTATACGTTATATTGTAATGCTACATAACGTTATACATTATATGGTAATTCTACATATCGTTATACGTTATAACGTATTACCATATAACGTTATTCGTTATATCGTAATGCTACATAACGTTATACGTTTATATCGTAATGCTACATAACGTTATACGTTATATCGTAATGCTACATAACGTTATACGTTATAACGTATTACCATATAACGTTATTCGTTATATCGTAATGCTACATAACGTTATACGTTATATCGTAATGCTACATAACGTTATACGTCATATCGTAATGCTACATAACGTTATACGTTATATCGTAATGCTACATAACGTTATACGCTATATCGTACTGCTACATAACGTTATACGTTATATCGTATTTCTACATAACGTTATACGTTTTATCGTAATGCTACATAACGTTATACGTTATATCGTAATGCTACATAACGTTATACGTTATATCGTAATGCTACATAACGTTATACGTTATATCGTAATGCTACATAACGTTATAGGTTATATCTTACTGCTACATAACGTTATACGTTATATGGTAATGCTACATAACGTTATACGTTATATCGTAATGCTACATAACGTTATACGGTATATCGTAATGCTACATAACGTTATACGTTATAACGTATTACCATATAACGTTATTCGTTATATCGTAATGCTACATAACGTTATACGTTGTATCGTAATGCTACATACGTTGTACGTTATATCGTATTGCTACATAACGGTTATACGTTATGTCGTAATGCTACATAACGTTATACGTTATAACGTATTACCATATCACGTTATACGTTATATCGTATTGCTACATAACGTTATACGTTATGTCGTAATGCTACATAACGTTATACGTTATAACGTATTACCATATCACGTTATACGTTATATCGTAATGCTACATAACGTTATAGGTTATATCTTACTGCTACATAACGTTATACGTTATATCGTAATGCTACATAACGTTATACGCTATATGGTAATGCTACATATCGTTATACGTTATAACGTATTACCATATAACGTTATTCGTTATATCGTAATGCTATATAACGTATAACGTTATGTAGCATTACGATATAACGAATAACGTTATATGGTAATACGTTATAACGTATAACGATATGTAGCATTACCATATAGCGTATAACGTTATGTAGCATTACGATATAACGTATAACGTTATGTAGCAGTAAGATATAACCTATAACGTTATGTAGCATTACGATATAACGTATAACGTGATATGGTAATACGTTATAACGTATAACGTTATGTAGCATTACGACATACGTATAACGTTATGTAGCAATACGATATAACGTATAACGTGATATGGTAATACGTTATAACGTATAACGTTATGTAGCATTACGACATAACGTATAACGTTATGTAGCAATACGATATAACGTACAACGTTATGTAGCATTACGATACAACGTATAACGTTATGTAGCATTACGATATAACGAATAACGTTATATGGTAATACGTTATAACGTATAACGTTATGTAGCATTACGATATACCGTATAACGTTATGTAGCATTACGATATAACGTTATAACGTTATGTAGCATTACCATATAACGTATAACGTTATGTAGCAGTAAGATATAACCTATAACGTTATGTAGCATTACGATATAACGTATAACGTTATGTAGCATTACGATATAACGTATAACGTTATGTAGCATTACGATATAACGTATAACGTTATGTAGCATTACGATAAAACGTATAACGTTATGTAGAAATACGATATAACGTATAACGTTATGTAGCAGTACGATTATAGCGTATAACGTTATGTAGCATTACGATATAACGTATAACGTTATGTAGCATTACGATATGACGTATAACGTTATGTAGCATTACGATATAACGTATAACGTTATGTAGCATTACGATATAACGAATAACGTTATATGTAATACGTTATAACGTATAACGTTATGTAGCATTACGATATAACGTATAACGTTATGTAGCATTACGATATAACGTATAACGTTATGTAGCATTACGATATAACGAATAACGTTATATGGTAATACGTTATAACGTATAACGATATGTAGAATTACCATATAATGTATAACGTTATGTAGCATTACAATATAACGTATAACGTTGTGTAGCATTACGATATAACGTATAACGTTATGTAGCATAACGATATAACGTATAACGTTATATAGTATTACGTTTATAACGTATAACGTTATGTAGTATTACGTTATAACGTATAACGTTATGTAGCATTACGATATAACGTATAACGTTATGTATCATTACGATATAACGTATAACGTTATGTAGCATTACGATATAACGTATAACGTTATGTAGCATTACGATATGACGTATAACGTTATGTAGGCATTACGATATGACGTATAACGTTATGTAGCATTACGATGTAACTTATAACGTTTATGTAGCATTACGATATAACGTATAACGTTATGTAGCATTACGATATGACGTATAACGTTATGTAGCATTACGATGTAACTTATAACGTTGTATGGTAATACGTTATAACGTACAACGTTATGTAGCATTACCATATAACGAATAACGTCATATGGTAATACGTTATAACGTATAACGATATGTAGCATTACCATATAACTTATAACGTTATGTAGCATTACGATATAACGTATAACGTTATGTAGCATTACGATATAACGTATAACGTTATCTAGCATTACGATGTAAACGTATAACGTTATGTAGCATTGCGATATAACGTATAACGTTATGTAGCATTACGATATAACGGATAACGTTATGTAGCATTACGATATAACGTATAACGTTATATGGTAATACGTTATAACGTATAACGTTACTAGCATTACGATATAACGTATAACGTTATGTAGCATTACGATATAACGTACAACGTTGTGTAGCATTACGATACAACGTATAACGTTATGTAGCATTACGATATACGTATAACGTTATGTAGCATTACGATATTGTGTATAATGTTATGTAGCATAACGATATAACGTATAACGTTATGTAGCATTACGATATAACGTATAACGTTATGTAGGCATTACGATATAATGTATAACGTTATGTAGGCATACCATATAACGTATAACGTTGGTGTAGCATTACAATATGACGTATAACGTTGTGTAGCATTACGATATAACGTGTAACGTTATGTAGCATTACGATGTAACGTATAACGTTATATGGTAATACGTTATAACGTATAACGTTATGTAGCATTACGATATAACGTATAACGTTTTGTAGCCATTACGATATAACGTACAACGTTATGTAGCATTACGATACAACATATAACGTTATGTAGCATTACGATATAACGTATAACGTTATCTAGCAGTACGATATAGCGTATAACGTTATGTGGCATTACGATATAACGTATAACGTTTTGTAGCATTACGATATAACGTACAACGTTATGTAGCATTACGATACAACGTATAACGTTATGTAGTATTACGATATAACGTATAACGTTATCTAGCAGTACGATATAGCGTATACGTTATGTGGCAATACGATATAACGTATAACGTTATGTAGCATTACCATATAACGAATAACGTTATATGGTAATACGTTATAACGTATAACGATATGTAGCATTACCATATAACGTATAACGTTATGTAGCATTACAATATGACGTATAACGTTGTGTAGGCATTACGATATAACGTATAACGTTATGTAGCATTACGATGTAACGTATAACGTTATATGGTAATACGTTATAACGTATAACGTTATGTAGCATTACGATATAACGTATAACGTTTTGTAGCATTACGATATAACGTACAACGTTATGTAGCATTACGATACAACGTATAACGTTATGTAGCATTACGATATAACGTATAACGTTATGTAGCATTACGATGTAACGTATAACGTTATATGGTAATAAGTTATAACGTATAACGTTATGTAGCATAACCATATAACTTATAACGTTATGTAGCATTACAATATAACGTATAACGTTGTGTAGCATTACGATATAACGTATAACGTTATCTAGCAGTACGATATAGCGTATAACGTTATGTGGCATTACGATATAACGTATAACGTTATGTAGGCATTACGACATGACGTATAACGTTATCCAGCATTACGATGTAACGTATAACGTTATGTAGCATTACGATGTAACGTATAACGTTATATGGTAATACGTTATAACGTATAACGTTATGTACATTACGATATAACGTTATAACGTTATTTAGCATTACGATATAACGAATAACGTTATAAGGTAATACGTTATAACGTATAACGATATGTAGCATTACCATATAACGTATAACGTTATGTAGCATTACAATATAACGTGTAACGTTGTGTAGCAGAAAGATATAACGTATAACGTTATGTAGCATTACGATATACCGTATAACGTTATGTAGCATTACGATATAACGTATAACGTTATGTAGCATTACCATATAACGTATAACGTTATGTAGCAGTAAGATATAACCTATAACGTTATGTAGCATTACGATATAACGTATAACGTTATGTAGCATTACGATATAACGTATAACGTTATATGGTAATACGTTATAACGTATAACGTGGTGCAGCACTACGATATAACGTATAACGTTATGTAGCATTACGATATAACGTATAACGTATGTAGCAGTAAGATATAACCTATAACGTTATGTAGCATTACGATATAACGTATAACGTTATATGGTAATACGTTATAACGTATAACGTTATGTAGCATTACGATATAACGTATAACGTTATGTAGCATTAACGATATAACGTACAACGTTATGTAGCATTACGATAAAACGTATAACGTTATGTAGCATTACGATATAACGTATAACGTTATCTAGCATGACGATATAGCGTATAACGTTATCTAGCATTACGATGTAACGTATAACGTTATATCGTAATACGTTTAAACGTATAACGTTATGTAGCATTACGATATAACGTATAACATTATGTAGCATTACGATATAACGGATAACTTTATGTAGCATTACGATGTAACGTATAACGTTATATGGGTTAATACGTTATAACGTATAACGTTATGTAGCATTACGATGTAACGTATAACGTTATGTAGCATTACGATATAACGTATAACGTTATGTAGCATTACGATATAACGAATAACGTTATATGGTAATACGTTGTAACGTATAACGATATGTAGCATTACCATATAACGTATAACGTTATGTAGCATTACAATATAACGTGTAACGTTGTGTAGCATTACGATATAACGTATAACGTTATGTAGCATACGATATAACGTATAACGTTATATAGTATTACGTTATAACGTATAACGTTTATGTAGTATTACGTTTATAACGTATAACGTTATGTAACATTACGATATAACGTATAACGTTATGTAGCATTACGATATAACGTATAACGTTGTGTAGCATTACGATATAACGTATAACGTTATCTAGCAGTACGATATAGCGTATAACGTTATGTGGCATTACGATATATCGTATAACGTTATGTAGCATTACGTACATGACGTATAACGTTATCCAGCATTACGATGTAACGTATAACGTTATGTAGCATTACGATGTAACGTATAACGTTATATGGGTAATACGTTATAACGTATAACGTTATGTAGCATTACGATATAACGTATAACGTTATGTAGCATTACGATATAACGAATAACGGTATAAGGTAATACGTTATAACGTATAACGATATGTAGCATTACCATATAACGTATAACGTTATGTAGCATTACAATATAACGTGTAACGTTGTGTAGCAGAAAGATATAACGTATAACGTTATGTAGCATTACGATATACCGTATAACGTTATGTAGCATTACGATATAACGTATAACGTTATGTAGCATTACCATATAACGTATAACGTTATGTAGCAGTAAGATATAACCTATAACGTTATGTAGCATTACGATATAACGTATAACGTTATGTAGCATTACGATATAACGTATAACGTTATATGGTAATACGTTATAACGTATAACGTGGTGCAGCACTACGATATAACGTATAACGTTATGTAGCATTACGATATAACGTATAACGTTATGTAGCAGTAAGATATAACTTATAACGTTATGTAGCATTACGATATAACGTATAACGTTATATGGTAATACGTTATAACGGATAACGTTATGTAGCATTACGATATAACGTATAACGTTATGTAGCATTACGATATAACGTACAACGTTATGTAGCATTACGATACAACGTATAACGTTATGTAGCATTACGATATAACGTATAACGTTATCTAGCATGACGATATAGCGTATAACGTTTATCTAGCATTACGATGTAACGTATAACGTTATATCGTAATACGTTTAAACGTATAACGTTATGTAGCATTACGATATAACGTATAACATTATGTAGCATTACGATATACGGGATAACTTTATGTAGCATTACGATGTAACGTATAACGTATATGGTAATACGTTATAACGTATAACGTTATGTAGCATTACGATGTAACGTATAACGTTATGTAGCATTACGATATAACGTATAACGTTATGTAGCATTACGATATAACGAATAACGTTATATGGTAATACGTTGTAACGTATAACGATATGTAGCATTACCATATAACGTATAACGTTATGTAGCATTACAATATAACGTGTAACGTTGTGTAGCATTACGATATAACGTATAACGTTATGTAGCATAACGATATAACGTATAACGTTATATAGTATTACGTTATAACGTATAACGTTATGTAGTATTACGTTATAACGTATAACGTTATGTAACATTACGATATAACGTATAACGTTATGTAGTATTACGATATAACGTATAACGTTATGTAGCATTACGATATAACGTATAACGTTATATGGGTAATACGTTATAGACGTATAACGTTTGTGCAGCATTACGATATAACGTATAACGTTATGTAGCATTACGATATAACGTATAACGTTATGTAGCAGTAAGATATAACCTATAACGTTATGTAGCATTACGATATAACGTATAACGTCATATGGTAATACGTTATAACGTATAACGTTATGTAGCATTACGATATAACGTATAACGTTATGTAGCATTACGATATAACGTATAACGTTATATGGTAATAACGTTATAACGTATAACGTACGTAGCATTACGATATAACGTATAACGTTATGTAGCATTACGATATAAAAGTACAACTTTATGTAGCATTACGATACAACGTATAACGTTATGTAGCATTACAATACAAGGTATAACGTTATGTAGCATTACGATATAATGTATAACGTTATGTAGCATTACGATATAACGTATAACGTTATATGGTAATACGTTATAACGGTATAACGTTACGTAGGCATTACGATATAACGTATAACGTTATGTAGCATTACGATATAAAAGTACAACTTTATGTAGCATTACGATATAACGTATAACGTTATGTAGCATTACGATATAACGGATAACGTTATGTAGCATTACGATGTAACATATAACGTTATATGGTAATACGTTATAACGTATAACGTTATGTAGCAGAAAGATATAACGTATACGTTATGTAGCATTACGATATACGTATAACGTTATGTAGCATTACCATATACGTATAACGTTATGTAGCAGTAAGATATAACCTATAACGTTATGTAGCATTACGATATAACGTATAACGTTATATGGTAATACGTTATAACGTATAACGTTATGTAGCATTACGATATAACGTATAACGTCCTGTAGCATTACGATATAACGTACAACGTTATGTAACATTACGATACAACGTATAACGTTATGTAGCATTACGATATAACGTATAACGTTATGTAGCATTACGATATAATGTATAACGTTATGTAGCATAACGATATAACGTATAACGTTTATAGTATTACGTTATAACGTATAACGTTATGTAGTATTACGATATAACTTATAACGTTTTGTAGCATTACGATATAACGTATAACGTTATGTAGCATTACGATATAACGAATAACGTTATATGGTAATACTTATAACGTATAACGATATGTAGCATTACCATATAACGTATAACGGTTATGTAGCATTACAATATAACGTGTAACGTTGTGTAGCATTACGATATAACGTATAACGTTATGTAGCATAACGATATAACGTATAACGTTATATAGTATTACTTATAACGTATAACGTTATGTAGTAGTACGTTATAACGTATGACGTTTTGTAGCATTACGATATAACGTATAACGGTTATGTAGCATTACGATATAACGTGTAACGTTATGTAGCATTACGATATAACGTATAACGTTATATGGTAATACGTTATAACGTATAACGTTGTGCAGCATTACGATATAACGTATAACGTTATGTAGGCATACGATATAACGTATACGTTATGTAGCAGTAAGATATAACCTATAACGTTATGTAGCATTACGATATAACGTATAACGTCATATGGTAATTCGTTATAACGTATAACGTTATGTAGCATTACGATATAACGTATAACGTTATGTAGCATTACGATATAACGTACAACGTTATGTAGCATTACGATACAACGTATAACGTTATGTAGCATTACGGTATAACGTATAACGTTATCTAGCAGTACGATATAGCGTATAACGTTATGTGGCATTACGATATAACGTATAACGTTATGTAGCATTACGATATGACGTATAACGTTATCTAGCATTACGATGTAACGTATAACGCTATATGGTAATACGTTTAAACGTATAACGTTATGTAGCATTACGATATAACGTATAACGATATGTAGCAGTACCATATAACGTATAACGTTATGTAGCATTACAATATAACGTGCAACGTTGTGTAGCATTACGATATAACGTATACCGTTATGTAGCATAACGATATAACGTATAACGTTATATAGTATTACGTTATAACGTATAACGTTATGTAGTATTACGTTATAACGTATAGCGTTATGTAGCATTACGATATAACGTATAAAGTTATGTAGCATTACGATATAACGTATAACGTTATGTAGCATTACGATATAACGTATAACGTTATATGGTAATACGTTATAACGTAAAACGTTGTGCAGCATTACGATATAACGTATAACGTTATGTAGCATTTCGATATAAAAGTACAACTTTATGTAGCATTACGATACAACGTATAACGTTATGTAGCATTACGGATACAAGGTATAACGTTATGTAGCATTACGATATAATGTATAACGTTATGTAGCATAACGATATAACGTATAACGTTATATAGTATTACGTTATAACGTATAACGTTATGTAGGATTACGTTATAACGTATAACGTTATGTAGCATTACGATATAACGTATAACGTTATGTAGCATTACGATATAACGTATAACGTTATGTAGCATTACGATATAACGGATAACGTTATGTAGCATTACGATGTAACATATAACGTTATATGGTAATACGTTATAACGTATAACGTTATGTAGCAGAAAGATATAACGTATAACGGTATGTAGCATTACGATATAACGTATAACGTTATGTAGCATTACCATATAACGTATAACGTTATGTAGCAGTAAGATATAACCTATAACGTTATGTAGCATTACGATATAACGTATACGTTATATGGTAATACGTTATAACGTATAACGTTACGTAGCATTACGATATAACGTATAACGTTCTGTAGCATTACGATATAACGTACAACGTTATGTAGCATTACGATACAACGTTTAACGTTATGTAGCATTACAATATAACGTGTAACGTTGTGTAGCATTACGATATAACGTATAACGTTATGTAGCATAACGATATAACGTATAACGTTATATAGTATTACGTTATAACGTATAACGTTATGTAGTATTACGTTATAACGTATAACGTTATGTAGCATTACGATATAACGTATAACGTTATGTAGCATTACGATATAACGTATAACGTTATATGGGTAATACGTTATAACGTATAACGTTGTGCAGCATTACGATATAACGTATAACGTTATGTAGCGTTACGATATAACGTATAACGTTATGTAGCAGTAAGATATAACCTATAACGTTATGTAGCATTACGATATAACGTATAACGTCATATGGTAATACGTTATAACGTATAACGTTATGTAGCATTACGATATAACGTATAACGTTATATGGTAATACGTTATAACGTATAACGTTATGTAGTATTACGTTATAACGTATAACGTTATGTAGCATTACGATATAACGTATAACGTTATGTAGCATTACGATTAACGTATAACATTATGTAGCATTACGATATAACGAATAACGTTATATGGTAATACGTTATAACGTATAACGATATGTAGCATTACCATATAACGTATAACGTTATGTAGCATTACAATATGACGTATAACGTTGTGTAGCATTACGATAGAACGTATAACGTTATGTAGCATTACGATGTAACGTATAACGTTATATGGTAATACGTTATAACGTATAACGTTATGTCGCATTACGATATAACTTATAACGTTTTGTAGCATTACGATATAACGTATAACGTTATGTAGCATTACGATATAACGAATAACGTTATATGGTAATACGTTATAACGTGTAACGATATGTAGGCATTACCATATAACGTATAACGTTATGTAGCATTACAATATAACGTGTAACGTTGTGTAGCATTACGATATAACGTATAACGTTATGTAGCAGTAAGATATAACCTATAACGTTATGTAGCATTACGTTATAACGTATAACGTTATGTAGCAGTAAGATATAACCTATAACGTTATGTAGCATTACCATATAACGTATAACGTTATGTAGCAGTAAGATATAACCTATAACGTTATGTAGCATTACCATATAATGTATAACGTTGTGCAGCATTACGATATAACGTATAACGTTATGTAGCGTTACGATATAACGTATAACGTATGTAGCAGTAAGATATAACCTATAACGTTATGTAGCATTACGATATAACGTAGAACGTCATATGGTAATACGTTATAACGTATAACGTTATGTAGCATTACGATATAACGTATAACGTTATTATCATTACGATATAACGTATAACGTTATATGGTAATACGTTATAACGTATAACGTTACGTAGCATTACGATATAACGTATAACGTTATGTAGCATTACGATATAACGTACAACTTTATGTAGCATTACGATACAACGTACAACGTTATGTAGCATTACGATACAAGGTATAACGTTATGTAGCAGTAAGATATAACCTATAACGTATGTAGCATTACGATATAACGTATAACGTCATATGGTAATACGTTATAACGTATAACGTTATGTAGCATTACGATGTAACATATAACGTTATATGGTAATACGTTATAACGTATAACGTTATGTAGCAGAAAGATATAACGTATAACGTTATGTAGCATTACCATATAACGTATAACGTTATGTAGCAGTAAGATATAACCTATAACGTTATGTAGCATTACGATATAACGTATAACGTTATATGGTAATACGTTATAACGTATAACGTTATGTAGCATTACGATATAACGTATAACGTTCTGTAGCATTACGATATAACGTACAACGTTATGTAGCATTACGATACAACGTATAACGTTATGTAGCATTACGATATAACGTATAACGTTATGTAGCATTACGATATAATGTATAACGTTATGTAGCACAACGATATAACGTATAACGTTATATAGTATTACGTTATAACGTATAACGTTAGTAGTATTACGTTATAACGTATAACGTTATGTAGCATTACGATATAACGTATAACGTTATGTAGCATTACGATATAACGATAACATTATGTAACATTACGATATAACGTATAACGTTTTGTAGCATTACGATATAACGTATAACGTTATGTAGCATTACGATATAACGTATAACGTTATGTAGCATTACGATATAACGTATAACGTTATATGGGTAATACGTTATAGACGTATAACGTTGTGCAGCATTACGATATAACGTATAACGTTATGTAGCATTACGATATAACGTATAACGTTATGTAGCAGTAAGATATAACCTATAACGTTATGTAGCATTACGATATAACGTATAACGTCATATGGTAATTCGTTATAACGTATAACGTTATGTAGCAATTACGATATAACGTATAACGTTATGTAGCATTACGATATAACGTACAACGTTATGTAGCATTACGATACAACGTATAACGTTATGTAGCATTACGGGTATAACGTATAACGTTATCTAGCAGTACGATATAGCGTATAACGTTATGGTGGCATTACGATATAACGTATACGTTATGTAGCATTACGATATGACGTATAACGTTATCTAGCATTACGATGTAACGTATAACGCTATATTGTAATACGTTTAAACGTATAACGTTATGTAGCATTACGATATAACGTATAACGATATGTAGCATTACCATATAACGTATAACGTTATGTAGCATTACAATATAACATGCAACGTTGTGTAGCATTACGATATAACGTATACCGTTATGTAGCATAACGATATAACGTATAACGTTATATAGTATTACGTTATAACGTATAACGTTATGTAGTATTACGTTATAACGTATAGCGTTATGTAGCATTACGATATAACGTATAACGTTATGTAGCATTACGATATAACGTATAACGTTATGTAGCATTACGATATAACGTATAACGTTATATGGTAATACGTTATAACGTAAAACGTTGTGCAGCATTACGATATAACGTATAACGTTATGTAGCATTACGATATAACGTATAACGTTATGTAGCAGTAAGATATAACCTATACCGTTATGTAGCATTACGATATAACGTATAACGTTATATGGTAATACGTTATAACGTATTACGTTATGTAGCATTACGATATAACGTATAACGTTATGTAGCATTACGATATAACGTACAACGTTATGTAGCATTACGATACAACGTATAACGTTATGTAGCATTACGATATAACGTATAACGTTATCTTGCAGTACGATATAGCGTATTACGTTATGTGGGCATTACGATATAACGTATGACGTTATGTAGCATTACGATATGACGTATAACGTTATCTAGCATTACGATGTAACGTATAACGTTATATGGTAATACGTTTAAACGTATAACGTTATGTAGCATTACGATATAACGCATAACGTTATGTAGCATTACGATATAACGGATACGTTATGTAGCATTACGATGTAACATCTATCGTTATATGGGTAATACGTTATAACGTATAACGTTATGTAGCAGAAAGATATAACGTATAACGTTATGTAGCATTACGATATACCGTATAACGTTATGTAGCATTACGATATAACGTATAACGTTATGTAGCATTACCATATAACGTATAACGTTATGTAGCAGTAAGGTATAACCTATAACGTTATGTAGCATTACGATATAACGTATAACGTTATATGGTAATACGTTATAACGTATAACGTTATGTAGCATTACGATATAACGTATAACGTTATGTAGCATTACGATATAACGTACAACGTCATGTAGTATTACGATACAACATATAACGTTATGTAGCATTACGATGTAACGTATAACGTTATGTAGCAGTAAGATATAACCTATAACGTTATGTAGCATTACGATATAACGTATAACGTTATGTAGCATTACCATATAACGTATAACGTTATGTAGCAGTAAGATATAACCTATAACGTTATGTAGCATAACGATATAACGTATAACGTTATATAGTATTACGTTATAACGTATAACGTTATGTAGGATTACGTTATAACGTATAACGTTATGTAGCATTACGATATAACGTATAACGTTATGTAGCATTACGATATAACGTATAACGTTATGTAGCATTACGATATAACGGATAACGTTATGTAGCATTACGATGTAACATATAACGTTATATGGTAATACGTTATAACGTATAACGTTATGTAGCAGAAAGATATAACGTATAACGTTATGTAGCATTACGATATAACGTATAACGTTATGTAGCATTACCATATAACGTATAACGTTATGTAGCAGTAAGATATAACCTATAACGTTATGTAGCATTACGATATAACGTATAACGTTTATATGGTAATACGTTATAACGTATAACGTTACGTAGCATTACGATATAACGTATAACGTTCTGTAGCATTACGATATAACGTACAACGTTATGGTAGCATTACGATACAACGTTTAACGTTATGTAGCATTACAATATAACGTGTAACGTTGTGTAGCATTACGATATAACGTATAACGTTATGTAGCATAACGATATAACGTATAACGTTATATAGTATTACGTTATAACGTATAACGTTATGTAGTATTACGTTTATAACGTATAACGTTATGTAGCATTACGATATAACGTATAACTTATGTAGCATTACGATATAACGTATAACGTTATGTAGCATTACGATATAACGTATAACGTTATATGGTAATACGTTATAACGTATAACGTTGTGCAGCATTACGATATAACGTATAACGTTATGTAGCGTTACGATATAACGTATAACGTTATGTAGCAGTAAGATATAACCTATAACGTTATGTAGCATTACGATATAACGTATAACGTCATATGGTAATACGTTATAACGTATAACGTTATGTAGCATTACGATATAACGTATAACGTTATATGGTAATACGTTATAACGTATAACGTTATGTAGTATTACGTTATAACGTATAACGTTATGTAGCATTACGATATAACGTATAACGTTATGTAGTATTACGATATAACGTATAACATTATGTAGCATTACGATATAACGAATAACGTTATATGGTAATACGTTATAACGTATAACGTTATGTAGCATTACGATAGAACGTATAACGTTATGTAGCATTACGATGTAACGTATAACGTTATATGGTAATACGTTATAACGTATAACGTTAATGTAGCATTACGATATAACTTTATAACGTTTTGTAGCATTACGATATAACGTATAACGTTATGTAGCATTACGATATAACGAATAACGTTATATGGTAATACGTTATAACGTGTAACGATATGTAGCATTACCATATAACGTATAACGGTATGTAGCATTACAATATAACGTGTAACGTTGTGTAGCATTACGATATAACGTATACGTTATGTAGCAGTAAGATATAACCTATAACGTTATGTAGCATTACGTTATAACGTATAACGTTATGTAGCAGTAAGATATAACCTATAACGTTATGTAGGCATTACCATATAACGTATAACGTTATGTAGCAGTAAGATATAACCTATAACGTTATGTAGCATTACCATATAATGTATAACGTTGTGCAGCATTACGATATAACGTATAACGTTATGTAGCGTTACGATATAACGTATAACGTTATGTAGCAGTAAGATATAACCTATAACGTTATGTAGCATTACGATATAACGTATAACGTCATATGGTAATACGTTATAACGTATAACGTTATGTAGCATTACGATATAACGTATAACGTTATGTAGCATTACGATATAACGTATAACGTTATATGGTAATACGTTATAACGTATAACGTTACGTAGCATTACGATATAACGTATAACGTTATGTAGCATTACGATATAACGTACAACTTTATGTAGCATTACGATACAACGTACAACGTTATGTAGCATTACGATACAAGGTATAACGTTATGTAGCAGTAAGATATAACCTATAACGTTATGTAGCATTACGATATAACGTATAACGTCATATGGTAATACGTTATAACGTATAACGTTATGTAGCATTACGATGGTAACATATAACGTTATATGGTAATAACGTTATAACGTATAACGTTTATGTAGCAGAAAGATATAACGTATAACGTTATGTAGCATTACCATATAACGTATAACGTTATGTAGCAGTAAGATATAACCTATAACGTTATGTAGCATTACGATATAACGTATAACGTTATATGGTAATACGTTATAACGTATATAACGTTATGTAGCATTACGATATAACGTATAACGTTCTGTAGCATTACGATATAACGTACAACGTTATGTAGCATTACGATACAACGTATAACGTTATGTAGCATTACGATATAACCTGTAACGTTATGTAGCATTACGATATAATGTATAACGTTATGTAGCACAACGATATAACGTATAACGTTATATAGTATTACGTTATAACGTATAACGTTATGTAGTATTACGTTATAACGTATAACGTTATGTAGCATTACGATATAAATCTGATAGAGTATGT